>WYDF02285870.1:0-16688 GCA_009867245.2 Adranes taylori
AGCGGTCCTGTTCACGCCGTTGGCAAATATGGTGACCAGATGGGGGGCAAAACAACGTTTGCCGGGTCCGCTAGTTTCTTATAAAATATAGATGTATAGTACTAACTGCATTCCGATCTTCAATCATAATTATTTTATATCTTTTATATTAAACTCCCTAGATGAATTCTTTTTGAATCTACACAAATCAAATTATTATTTTATATTAACTTATAATATACGAGTGGTACATAACTCGAGTCTATATAATAGAAACAACTGAAGGTATAATAATAATAATAAAGTTGAAAAACGATTTCTTGCATTGCACATTAAACTGCCATATTATTTAAAAGCTATTTTACTTTTTGTTATTAAAAAAAATTGTTTATAACATAATTAAAATTTTTCCCTTTTCATTAACCAATTGAATAAAACAATTACTTTCTTAATAAATATCATTATATATTTTGATGGACATGGGGGTGACAAGTTTAAACTCCACACCGGCCACAGGGTACTATTAGACCTTGCTACGCCACTGCATTCGTGATATTAAATAATATATAAAATATTAAATAAGGAATGATTTATATGGATTTTACAGGAAAACTTTCCAAAACAATCAGTATATAAATAATTTGTTTTGTTCTACGCCAATAAAGAGTTTTAATAGGACGCAGTTTTTAAATTCTTTTGCTAACATATGCACATATGCGCATGTAATTTAAATATTAATTATGATAACATTAATTAAATTCTTGATATTGAAATTGCAGCTAATAATTCGCGAAGTTTACTATGAATCGATATTTTTTTAATAACCATAAATTAATGAATAGTTTGTATTAGTTGAATATAAATATATTAATTTATATATATATATATATATATATTTACATATATATATTCTATATATATATATATATATACATTAGGTACATTTAGTTAAATAGAAATTAACTTTTTCATGCCTACAATTTTTCCGGTTTAAAAAGAGATAGATAATTATTTGTACTGATAAAAATACCTAATATTTGATTTTACTTATTTTTATCAGGAAGATACGTTTTATCAAAAATCTATAGTTATGCTCTCTAGCTGTTAAGTTAATCATCATGAACTAATATTTGCATTAAGTAAAAATATCTGCATTATTATCGAAATTTTGTATCGAAATTTTGTTTCGTTTTAGTTATATAAGAGTGTTTTTTTAATAAAATTATAAAAGGAAATGACAACAAATATTAAGGTTTTATTGTTAGTAATATTATTGATGGTGTTATTCATTAATCAAATTTTTGCTAATATATTAAAAGTTAAACCAACCTACCCCCCACCAATTCGGCAAGATGGTGAATATGATATCGAAGTTGAACTTGCAGTTTTTAGTGAAAGAGAATATGTGATTCATTTTAAAGATACCAAAGTAAGTAATTCTAATTTAATATTCTCTTAAGATTAAAATATATTTCATTAGAGTTATTTAAGTTTTTGCATTCGTTTTAAATAAAGAAGCAATAAATCGTAGACGGGTTTTCCATCTTATCTTCCATGTATTGAAAAACAGAAGTATATAGCAGATATAACGTAATAACAGAGCAATTTATGATTCAATTAGTTCAACAATCGATACGTTTAGTAGCTGATTACAGAAATCGATTTAATCACCTACACTCAACCACTAAACCCATTGTAATGTGTAAAAAGTGGTATATGCCGCGGGGAGCAGGCCAACTCGACACTTAATTTTACATGTAATTAACGTAATCCGGCCAATTCATCACCTCAGAAACCAGATAATTTTGTCAGACATCCTACGAGATAGGCCATCTCGAAAAAGAGTGAGCCGACTCACTCTTTTTCATAACCTCCTCAATTACAGACTAATAGAATACTAATGTATCGTAGAATAGTGAACAGGAAATTAGAGAACGAGTTACAAGAAACAAAATGTATGATCAGAAACTCAGACAGGAGTCATTAGGGGAAAAGGTACTGCTGACAACATAGTGACAATCAGTTACATGAATAACAAAATTAGGTTTAGGCAGAAGACTTTATTTGCTGTTTTTAGACTTAACGTCTGCTTTTGATAGGATTAATGGGTTGAAATTATATAACAGAATATGGGCGGCGTGGTTATCAAAGAGATTTAGAAGGGCGATTAAAAATATGTACGATGGAGCAGTAGTAAATGCAAGGGTAGGCGAAGAAATAGGAGGATGATTTAATTCAAGAACTGGGGTACGACAAGGATGTTCTATAAGTGCCATAATGCATACCTGTCTGACTTTGGCAATTCAAGAATTGGGGTACGACAAGAATGTCCTCTGAGTGACTCCAGCATATTCTAATATATACCTGCCTGACTTTTAAAAAGTAATGAGAAAGGGGCAATCTGGAGGTATAGTGATAAATAAAAAATATTGGACACTCGGATACGCTGACGGTATTGTAAATAAAGGCGAAGAGATGAGTGAGGTGATTGAACGAGTAGACAGATATATCTGCTCGTTATATCACCTCACTCATCTCTTCTCCTTAATTTGCTATGCACACAATACCGTCAGCGTATCCCAGTGTCCAATATTTTTTATTTATCACTACACCACCAGATTGTCCTTTTCTATATGAGGAAGAGAGGGAAGAATGAGTTTGTGGAACAGGGAGAGGGGAAAGATCTATAAAAAGGTAGGATGGTCTACAGATGAATGTTATCGTAATATGAAGGACAAAAATATAATATAAATAAAACAATATAACGGATGAAGGATCTAGAAAAGCAAGAACGAGATCTAAGATTAAGGGAAACAAGATACAGTAGTAGGTATAAGTATATTATGGTTGATTGAAGAATACCAGAGTATTCTAAGATGGATGGTAGTATGATGGAAAAAAGGATGACTGCTAGATTTAGGCGTGTGGGAGCGAGGAAAGAAGAAATCGGTATTGAATGAGGGAGGATAATAGAATATGTAGGATGTGTGGAAAAACACAGGAAAAATGGGACTGGGTAAAGAAATATGAGTGTTGTAATGAAATGATGAAGAAAGAAGTGGTGCTAAAGAGTTGTATGGAATCGCACTACAGTGGATTAAGGATGGTTAAAAAGATTGTGATGGGTATAAGAAAGAGGTAATCCGCGATAAAATCGGATGGCGGGGGGTTCTAGGAGATAGATTTACTTGCTGGGGATGTCTTGCGCTCTTTTACTCTCTCGAACTCTCTCCTTCTCTTTCTTTCTCGAAATTAGAATTAATATTGTTTAGGAGTTTGAAATATTGTATAGTGTTCTATTGAATGATTATATTACGTTAAATTAATTATGCCAATAAAGATTTTTTACCACTAATAGTATAAGTGAATATGAATTTGTAAAACATGTGTATAAGTGTACCGAAATGAGTAAAAATTGAGACTTTCGTATTATCTTTCTCGTGTTTTCTGTTGTACAAATACATTTTTGATCTTCATACGTAAAACTGCTTTTTTTAAACCCTAATATAATTAAGAATGTCGAGATGTTCTGTCCATAGTACCGAGTTGGCCAGTGGTTGTTAGGTGAAAGTGACGAGTTGGCGTATTGTGGTTAGTTCTATGACAGAACGGAACTAGAAAAAAACAGAACATGAAGAAACAGAACACTGAAAAAACAGAAAATCTCATATTTACATTTACCATATTTAGTCTAATATGAATTGATTAAACAAATACTGTGTTTATTTTTACCTATTGAGGAAGTAACTAGAGAAATACTTGTTCACATAATTCAATTATAATTAATTATTCGATTGGAATTTAATTAGGATATCTGACACAATGCATGTGTTTAAACAAAGTAACGAAGTTAAATAACAAATAAAGTAATTTTACTTTCTTGAAATTACTGCAATTCGTTAATACGCAAAAAGATTTCTCCTTCCCTACGGGACCGATCTGGATGAAATTTGGTAGACCGGTGTAGACTATGAGTCCGCAAAACGGTTTTTTCATTTTTTTAATAAATCCAATATGGCAGACAGGAGCCATTTTTTTGTTCAGAAATTTCGTATTCAAACTAGAAGACTAGCATATTTTGCACACATATAGTACCCTGCATTATGCGCCGAATAAAAAGGTCCCATGTTGCCAAATTGTATAGGAAGCGGTATTGCCACGTTTGAAGCTTAACAAACTTTTTGAAATATCTCAGGAACGATAAAAGATAAGGTCATTCGAATAGACGTTATTGTATAGGCTTCATAAAGACCCTTCGATTTCGTTTGAAACATCTTTTTCCAAAATCACAATTTAACATATATACAGGGTATTTTTTGTTTTCCTAACTTTGGGGTCAATTTTATCGAAAATTTTCGCAACAATTTTTTTTCAATTTCTTGCGTCGCAAGTTCCTTTAATACGATAAAGCGATTAAGCGTTCCATTAAGCGCTTATGCGAGCTTAAAAAATTGCATGTCATAGCGCCGGAGTAATTTGACCTTGAAAAAAAGGTGTACTACTGTAAATATCTTGGTTCCTATGAAAGCAGGAAAAATGAAACTTGGAGAACTTATGTAAGACCAGGGAGCCTCAATTTTGCCAGTATGATCACCCGAATGTACTTGACCAATTTTGAGCAATTTTTTTTTCAAAAACTTTTTAGTAACACCCTGTATATTTTCTTATATTTTGGTAGTCCTTCTGATTTTCTTTACAATGATACCACATACGATGGGACCAGCTCTTACTAGTTCAAAGATATGACCCTTAATAACTTAAAATGTTGCAACTTGTCATGGCAACCGAGATTCAACAATCATATTATATACACGTAAGCCATACGTAATAGCTCATATATGCAAAGTTACAGGAAAAATTATTTTACGTTGTATGAGACATATTAACTGCTTTCGCAATTGAACAAATGTTGTTATCACTCGCGGGTACACATTATAATTTTTGGAGGGGTTCGAAATGATTATTTTATTCAGGAATTTAGTTTTAAAATTAGAAACCTGAAATTTCGCTCGCATATTGCATTATACGACAAATGAAAGTAATGCGATCCCCGAAAGTCGTATAGAGCACGATGTTGTCACATTTAAAGTTTTACAAACTTTGTTTATCTCAGGAACTATAATAAACTTGAATAGAGTTTATTTAAGACAGGACACTTGAATAAACTCTATTCTATAAACCACCAAAAGCTCGTTCAATTTTATTTGAAAAATTTTTCCCTAAAATTACAAACTAAGAAATATACATGCTGTCTTTTCCGTTTGTAGTTTGCGATCGATTTACTTGAGACCAGCTATTGTACTATATGTATTAAATATCTCGGTTCCTAGGAAAGTTGAAAAAATAAAACTTAGGCAACAAGTGTGAGACCCAGGGACCTCCATTCTACGCAAAGCGGTCACGAAGAAAGAGTGACTCAAAAGCGGTAGTGACGAAACATGAAGTCAAAAACGTCAGCAGACCGCGACAAAGCAGACAAATTCATGAGACCAAGGCGACGGACTTCTCATTTAGAAATTAGTCGAAAAAGAGTCAAGAGGGATCGTAGGTCATGTCAAACTGGACAACGCTCTTGTCCTGGTAGTAGGCAAATACAGGGAAAATGTGAGTCAAGAGCGGCAGTAGGCCGCAGCAAAGCGGACACCGAAGCTGTCTACGCCGTAGACAAGTATGGGGACCGGGGGATTCATGGGTAGGCGGGAGACACATGTGTTAGATTATTGTTGTTTAGTTTACTCTAAACACTATTGTGCTAATTGAATTTAATAGACGATTTGAAAGGTGACATTAAAAGGTTCAACTTTTAGTCAAAATTAAAAGGTTCAACTTTTGTTTTATGCATGATAACCGTAGGACGTCCAGTATATGAAAGATGGGGTGACGAATTTTTTTTTGAGAATAGAAACAAGAGAACAGGACTAAAATATACCATTGACAAAATATAAAATATACTGTTGAAGATTGGTCATTTGGCGTACAAATTTGTTAGTAGAGGGAATCTAGCGGTTCTAGATCAGTTTCTTCTTCACCAGAACATCGGCGCATTCACCATTCCGTTTACATATTGTAATGTCTTAATGTAATGTTTGTAATATTAGTGAATGCTTCGGACGATTCAGGTTGCATTCATCATTCCTCTTACTATGTTTTTGATAATAGGATTGGCGAATGCTTCGGGGTCGATTTGCGGGTACTTTTTACTCAATTTGTTCAGTTCACAAGCCGTCTGAGCTCCGCCTCCAGTGATGACGTCCTTTGTCATTTGAAAAGCTAATATGCGGTTGACATAAGTAAATGCTATATAGAAATTTCTGGTACACCGAACCAGTGCCCCCTTTCCCTCTCGATTTGAAGCTAAATGGCGTCTTAACTAGAAGTAATTAAAACTTCATTTGTATTAAAAGCAGTTGATTTATAGGTGATTTAACTAGAGTAATAATTGTATCTATATAATTACCTATTCGATTTTAGTTAAGTGAAGATTTATTACAATATAGGACAAAAAATATAAACCAACAATAGTATGGTAATTAACTCCCCGTTTGACAAAAACCAGATGGTTTAAAAGTTATTTGACCAGATTAAATATGATGAATATGACTACTCATCTAATTTTACTCAAATAAAGATTTATTTACAAATGAGTAAAGAAATAAAATCAATAAATAAAATAATACATATTTATTTTACATAGTTAATTCAAGATGATCAACAGAATCGGTATAAAACTATTAGAAAAATGTTCCATTTGCCAATGATTCATAAAAAAAAAGAAACGGCTAGCGGCGAAAATGATTAAATAATTATATTTTCAGGTATATAGTGTTTAAATATATATTGTATTTGTATTAGTGTAAATAATGTTTAAATATATGTTGTAAAGTTTTAACTATGTAAAATACATATGTATTATTTTATTTATTGGTTTTATTTCTCTACTCTATTGTAAATAAATCTTTATTTGAGTAAAATGAGATAAGTAGTCACATTGATACAGTTAAATCACTTTTAAATCATCTGATTTTAGTCAAACGGGAAGTTAATTACCATACTATTGTTGGTTTTTATTTTTTGCCTTATATTGTAAATAAATCTTGATTAACTAAAATCGTAGTTATATAGATACAATTATTCTAGTTAAATCACCTATAAATCAACTGGTTTTAAATCGTAGAGAGAGAGAGAGAGAGAGAGAGAGAGATGGGGACACAGGTTCGGTGCACTCAGAAATATTATAGCACCTACTTTATGTAGCATTTACTCATTTCAACCACCGCCATAAAATGACAGCTGTCAAACAACGTCATCCCTGGACGCGGAGCTTAGACGGCTTGTGAACTGAACAAATGGAGTAAAAAGTACCCGCCAAACCGACTCCCAAGCATTTGCCAACATTCAATCAGAAACAATTTAAGAGGAATGATGAATGCATAGTTATTACTCTACACATACAATTACTCTAGTTAAAGCACCTATAAATCATCTGGCTTTAAAGCAAATGTGGACTTAATTGCATGTAGTTAAGACACCATTTAGCTTCAAATCAATCCTGTCACTTGGGCCAGACATGTTTCACAGAGAGAGAGAGAGAGAGAGAGGGGGGGGGGGGGCTGGTTCGATATCACTGGTTTCTATATATCTGGTTCTCTGGTCCTATATAGCATCTACTCTGTAACATTTACTTATTTCAACGGCCATATTAGTTTTTCAAATGACAGTTGCCAAACGACGTCAATCCTGGAGGCGGAGCTTGGACGGCTTGTGAACTGAACAAATTGAGTAAAAATTACCCGCAAATCGATCCCAAAGCATTCGCCAAGATTCTATCAAAAACAAGGCAAAAGTAAAGGTGAAAGCAACCTGAATCGGCTGAAGCAGAATGCGCAAGTATATAATCTTTTTTATTTCTCCCTTCGTACCCACCTATTTGAGCATTGGCTAATAATAACCGTTGGTCAGCTATATCTTGTCGTAAACCATCAAATGAATTCCATGTACTGGGATGACTACAGTGGAAGATTGAATTCAAGGAATTATGAAAATATTCGCAACAATTTGTAGTTTTCGGACATTACTCAGCAACATCTTCATGATGGTTCCAAAATTCGAATGGAAAATTGAGGTAATCTTCATGCAGCTCCCTCGATGTAAGTGAAAAAAAAGGAGGTGAGCACTTCATTAAACTTTTCCTCATCCGGAAATGTAGTAAATGGTAGAAGTGTTTATAATTATGAATTGATTTTAAATTTATAACATAGTGTTTTTGAATTTATAGACAACCAGTCTATTTGTCTAAAATCATGATATTAGTAGACAAATGATATTAGTCAAACATAAATATGTATAAAAAATATATAAAAATTGTAAATGTAAATAATATATAAAAATGTTTCCCCGTTTCTTTGTTCTGTTTTTTCAATAATTCTGCTCCTTGTTCTGTTTTTGAGTGTTCTGTTTCTTTCCTGTTCTGTTTTTCCTGTTATGTTTTTCATGTTCTGTTTTTTCATGTTCTGTTTTTTCAAGTTCTGTTCTTTTCTGTCCCGATTGTGGTTAGATTGATATTTTTACCTAAGCGCAATAAAGTGCTGAGTTGGCGTCGGCTCTGTGCCGCGATACCTTCTAAACTATTAGACAAATTAAAATGAAATTTTGAGGATAGGTGAACAACATGTTAGTAGGATGAAGATATTTTGTAATGTTTATTTTTAGATCCAAATAGTGTACGCAATAAACAAACTTTAAGAGAAGGGTACAAGGAGTGGAATTTATATATTCTCTTATGGATTAAAATATTAATTCATAATATATTTTAGGATACAAATCCTTACAGAATAAATATCTGGAGTTTTAATGCAGAAAGATCTCATCCAGTTTTAATTGTGGTAAGACAGGAAAAAAGAGTTACAAGTTGGGAATTACCGCTTTTAGTACCCATATCTGATGGCATACAAGAATATACGAACACATCAAGAACGCTCTGCTATGATAGTACAAGTGCCTTGAATAAGATATATTCTGGTAAGTCTGATTGTTGGGTCGTTCAATAAATAGAATTAAAACAAAACAAAATACCCCGGACTGTCTAGCCTCAATCGCAGGTACACGCTTATGTATTGTTGGTTGAGTATAATATATCGTGGGTGCAATTGAGTGCAATGCCAAAGTGGTGCAACTTTAAATCAACCTATATATACTTCTTTGTTGCATTTTAAATTTTAATGTGGTTATCTATTCTCTTTAAAACGAAAAAAGTAATAATGATCAATTGACGTATATATATCAAAAGCGGATTTCACTGATATTAATAATTGTTACATGCTTATTTCAGAGTAGTAAGTGCTAAAATTCTTTACAAAACCAAGATGGCGTATGTGCAGATGAGGCAGGTGAAGCAGACTGTCACTGTATCTTTGCATTCATACACCTACTTTATGTGGCGTATCTGACGTAGAAATATATGGTTCGTCCGAATTAATTATTATTTTGCTCAGTACTTAAATAGAATTGATTTAATGTGTTAGTTTTTACCTCAAAATTGTTAGTTTAAAGTCTGTTGGAATTTTCTAAAATCTTCTACATATGTTTAAACATATATAGAAGATTTAATAAAAGTAATATTTATCCGATGTAATAGGTTCAGATACAGAGGTTAGTGTGTATTCAGTTACGCACGTACAATGACGCTCTGAAAAATAAGGGTGTTGATAAAGTACCTTATAGCGGAAATGGCCATCCACCCACGGTTCATTGGCATTTTTTCTAATTTGTTAGTCTCTCATATTTGTTACACCTTTTTCGAATACGACCTGCTTAATCTAAATAATAATTAATTAATGTAGTTCCGTCATTAAACGACGATTACCTTCCATACGGATTAGTTATAATATGCTAGTATGCGGCGCTCGTATACGAACAAAGAGAAACCAGTGGTGTTAGTAACGACGTGGCTCCATAGTCCGTTTCATATTTTCAATTAGCTGCTTCAATTGTGCACTTAGCTACTTTCACTACACGATAAAAAACTGATTTCTCTACAATTAGTAGAGTAGTATTCATTTGTTGGAATAATCTTGTAGAAACATATGGTTAAAATCAAATCTAATATAAGAATTAATTCAAAATTAACGCAAAACACCTTGCATAAGTCGATCAACAGACTTTCAACATATATAGAAGATTTAATAAAAATAATATTTATCCGACGTAATATGTTCAGATACAGAGTTAGTGTGTATTCAGTTACGCACATACAATGACGTTCTGAAAAATAAGGGTGTTGATAAAGCTATATATCTTATAGCAGAAATAGCCATCCACCCGCCGTTCTTTGGCTTTTTATATAATTTGTTAGTCTCTCATATTTGTTACATATTTTTCGAAGACGACCTGCTTAATCTAAATAATAATTATTTCATATTTATTACCTGATTAAGTTAAGTCATTATTTTCATGCTCTGCTATTTGCAGCAGGTGCCCCAAAAGTATAATACTCTTGTGTAGGACTTAGCTAATGAGTTACTTAGCTAATGAGTTAATTTAAAGAATAGCTTAATAATAGACTATATCTCTAGACTTTATTGTCTAGACTGTATCTGGACAAAAAGACTTTATCTTATTGCTACTAAGAAATTTCTTGGTATAATTTTTATATAAATTTTGTAACGAAATGGAGATGACACTGTTATCTACACCCTGTTCAGTAGTATACCTAAAAGAACGAACATAAATATAGACTATGACATAAAGTTTATTGTACTAGAAATTATTGTCACCGATAGACCTCTGTATTACTTAGGCCATATAATTTGCTCCGAAAGGTACGTTCAAAAATAAGGATAAATTAAAAATGTAACTAAACTGATGAAACCATGTATAGTTCTATATTACTAATACATAAGAAAGAGTAAATGTATTATTATTATTCCTCAATTCAATAACTGTACATTCCATGATAAATGAAGTTTTAATATGTTTCACGCATCTGTCACCTTATTCCGGTTTTTATGTTCTGAAATTTTCGGGTTTCAAATAATAGGTTTTTACAATTGCAAAAATTCCAATATCAATTGATTGGTCTCCTCCATTTTTCAAATTGACTATTTAGAAATAATATTAAAAAATATCTTTATATTATTTGTTTCTTATTATATCCAAAATATGAATTTAATATATTAGAAATAATAATTAATAATATTAAAATATTAACTTAATATTTTAGAAATAATAGTACAAAAATAATCACAGTGAACCCATAATTACACGCTAACAATGATATCCTCTCAATTAACTAAAAGACTTGACGCACCATCTCGGACTAGCGAAATGTGTGAGCCATGTCGAATGCATTACGCATAAGAAATGTTCGTCGAAGTTAACCTCTTTCACGGTATGCGAATGAGCTTTGATGACGAATGATGGTCAAATACACGCATCGTCTGCGAACGGCTTTAGGTCTTTTTAATTGGATTTTACTTTCATTTATTACAATTGGATTTTGGTCCACAAAGCATAAAAATCTACAAAGTTATTCAAACTTTCAACAGATTTTTTCAAAGTATATTTTAACAAAAAGAAAAAACAATTAAGAGCATGCAATTTTTGACCTCCCTATTAATCCAAACAATATTTTTCAAATTTATTTACACTTAGCAGCACAATTAAAGCAACTTAACAAATTGTGTCTCTATTAAATTTATTTAATGCGCGAGTAATCCTTTTTATGTTGAAATATGTATATAACCCGTAATTATGGTAATCATGTAAATAATAATGATATAGTTATCACTTTTAGAGGTTGGATACAAATCGAGAGCCAAAAAAATTAATAATCAAAGGAATTTTACGATATCCGTTTCAACATCATCAAAGGAAACAGTTATGTTATATTATAAAGTTTATGCGGTGAAACAGTTTTTCATTGAACACGATGTCAACTATACGGCAGTTATCAGCCCTAGTCAACCGATTTACTACGCTTATACATTTCCTATAAACAATCGAACAACGATGAATAATGATCTGAGGACGGTGAAGTTAAATATCGAATCGATCGATGACGTTTGTACAGTAATATCTGTGCAGCCTAGATTGGTAATAAATAGTATTTATTTACATTTACTGTCATTCCTTATTTATCCACAAACGCTCTACTTTTAATTTTTGTGTGACACTTTAAAGCTATAAGGCGGATTTATTAACTTAAAGTTGTTGTTTTGTTTGTACTTCAGTTGAGTCTGTCGTTCAAAGTTAAATGCAAGATAAAGAATTCCATGTCGCGACGATATCTAGCAAGTTATCTTAGAATAGCTTATTACAAATGATTGATTCGCCAAAATTAGAAGTTTAGTTACATCGGTAATGTGACTGAAGTGCAAATGTTATGTAGATCATAGTGCCATAATGTGGCTTAACAAAGAGTGAGGCATAGCTTACGTTGCTATTCATGGAAAGAGCTTTAGTAATGCAAGATAAAGGAAAACAGTGATCAGCGTGGTGTATTTAAACGCGGAAGGAACACTCCTCGTAGAGGAAATTATGGAGCAGCAAATAAAAACATTTGAATACGAGATGTCTTTGTAATCGGTATGTAATACTAACCTCCCAAAACTAGGGGTCAGCATAGCAATATCAAGAAAGAGATAACACTAAAAATCAGATTACTTCGAAACAAGAAACAATCTTTCACACAATTAAATTGTAAAACCAAATAGAGTTAAATATCACTAATACCAGTTAAATGAGAAAAGTGGTACTAAGGTACACTTGGTACACTTGAATGTACACTTGGTACACTTGAATGTGGTACACTTGAAGATATTGCAGAAGAATAAATCTCCGAGGTTTAGAAAAGCAAGGGATAAGATTTCCACGAGGTAAAACGGACGACAAACAGAAAATAATACTCACTAGTTTCAAGTAATCGACAGAAGTCTGACAGAGACAAAGAACTGTTTCAAATCGAAGACGTTTTATTTATAAAGGTCCAGTCAGAGCAGAAAGTCTAAAAAAATTTCTATATGAAATTTTACATAATTATGATATTATGCCTGTTGCCTATATTATTAAATGAGCTTATGAAATTAAATGCCGTTATGCTAATTAATCATCGAAGAGAAAATCTATTACAGGGGCATATCATCCAAACTATTAGAAATTATGGCTGAACCTCAATATGCTGTTTTCACAATAATTAACTCACATAACAATTAGGTATACTTCTTAAAAGTAACACATCTACATATTCTAATTAAAATCTTGGTTTTTAGCGCCTATGCTAATATTAGAGATGATCTAGGTATGGTAATTGCAAACATAGATTATCTTTAATTACCTAAGTGCCTAATTGCATACATTCTAATACTTTAGATGATATATCATGGCAATAGATTGTCTCTATGTTGATTAATTCGTATAAATGCATAATTTCATAAGATCATTTAATAATATAGGCATAAAATAATACGTATGAAAAATTCATATAGGCGGTAAAAATTCATTCATATAGTAAAAATTCATATAGTTGGCGCAATTAGTAGAGCATTGGTATTCATTATCGAATGCAATGATGCGTCTACCTTCCATTTTTTAAGCGAATTGTTATACTTCTTAAAGTATTACCTTTTATATATTCTTAATTATTATTGTTTAACTTAATATGAAACATTATTTAATTAATATAATTTATTGCGTACAATTTTCCATTTTAGTGCCCAGTATATGATAGTCACGATGATATACGATATCAAGGAATGTTTGAAACGGCATCTTTTAAGGGTGGATTAATGATATCAGTAAGTATTGATATAAAACATATGACACACGATGCAAGTAGTTACCGCAACTTTGATGCAGAAAATTTACTTGCCACACGATGCATTTTGTTGTTGCACGAAATTGCATGCATCTCGAATCCGTCAAGCATGAAAATACAACATGCTCTATAAAAAAATGATTTAAATGATTTAAATGAAAAAATGAACCAAGATTTAACTAAATCAAAATTTTTAGGCAACATTAGCTATAAATATAAATACCCACATCCCTTTTGTTGCATTTCACATTTAAAAAATGAAATGAGTCAATCCTCATTAAAATTAGACTCAAGTAGGGCAACCAAGCAATATTTGAGTTATATCATTTGTAGCCCATTTTATGTTTAACAAATATGAAACACATCAAATTCCAAATAAATGGTTAGATTTCTTATAGCATATAAAAGAAAACTTAATAACACCGTTCCCAACTCCTACGTTCACTGGTACAGAGATATCAATAAAAAAATCATAGTACATACATTTATTTATATTTGCAATATCACAGAAAGCATAAATTTATTGTATTATCACGGACGCAGTATTTAAAAGAGTTAAACAAATGAAAGAAAGTTATCACAGTGGCTCAGACACTGAAAAGATTTATGTGGGAAAACTATGGTGTATTAATGTGTGATAATATGGATTAACAATCTACAGGAGAATGACATTGTTTTTGAGTTAATACAAAGAACTGATGAGTCAAATGGTATAAGTAGTAAGAGATAGTTCCTACTTTCCAACCATTCTGGACCTATTCTAAAACCACTCTAAAACGGTAGCCGTTCCGCAGAGGGGTATTTTTTGGAACCGGTATTGCGTTTGACAGGTGTCATTTGAGAATACAAGATGGCGGATGAGAGATCATTTCCGGTTGTCATTCTGGAGGAACCCCTAACTTTAAAATCTGCTGGGTGTAATGGTGTTCAACGTCTGTGCACTGGGGTCTTGGGATATGCGTGGGGGACTCTGCCCTGTACCGGGACCTGCGGTAGGGGTCTCTGCTCAGCACCGGGACCAGCGCGCACAGGTCCAAAGGGCACTATTTGAAATTTAAGTCTGATAAATCTAAAATTGTAATAATTTCAAACAAAAATAAAAATTCATACGTATGATGAATCAGAAAAATTCTTATCTCTTTCAAAAACAATAATAAACATTCTAAAAATAAGTCAATGATCTTATTGTTGAAATTTTTTATCTTTCGAAATAAATGAAGTCTCGAATAAAATTATACACAAAGTTTTTTTGTCGTTCAAAATAAATAATAACCCTTTCATTATACGGCGAATTATCTACATATCCAATTTTCTGTCTTTAAATTTAATTTTGCGTAAATAAACTACTATAATTATATATATATGAAATTTGATGTCATTCAAATCCTCGTTCAATTGTTTATACTAAATATTTGTTTATTTGTTAGCACGCGTTTTGATTTTTTAAATGTCGATGTTTATAAATAAACTTATTGAAAGAGAGACTCTTAATATTCTTTATGTGAAAATGGTTTTCATTGTTTTCAAAATAAATAAGCCAAAATTCTAACTAAAAATAATTCCGATTCAAATAAATCCAAATAATTCAGATGTGTTTATTATATATTTAGTCCACACATAAAATTGACTTAAAATACCGGTGTTTCGATTCAATTCATAGTACATCTTCAGTTCAAAAGTCAAGATCACAACGCTTCAATCCAATTTTAATGATCGGAACTTAGTATTACAATGGGAAATAGATTCAATTAATATTAGATAGTCCATATCATCATTCAAATAGATCCAAACTCATAGAGATACGGGATCCAGCTTTTAGAAAACAGATTCCAGTGGTAGGAAAATAGATGCAATTAATAGCAAACATCTCATAAGAGTATAATGAATATCTTCAAACGATTTTAGTCAAGTCTAGATCTAAGATTAACGTTTTTATATAGATGAATATGTAAAATTTTCAATGACAACGAGGTTTCGATTCAATTCATAGTACATCTTCAGTTCAACTTTCAATATCACAACGTTTCAATACAATTTTAATGATAGGAACTTGATCGGAATAGGTGGCCTTGACATCAAGGTTATACTGTGGATTTTTTATATTAAAAATGTATTGAGTGTTTTATTTTGGTTGTTATCCGATTCGAAAATAAATCTAAGTGGAATGGATTTTAATGATAATCGTGTTTGTGCTTTAATTTACATGTATTTAAATAGGAAAATGTGTATTTCCTATAGATCGAAGCCAAAACTACATTGATTCTTATGGAAAACACGCACAAATCCTGTAGTAGTTACAAGACCTTGGGGTTATATTTCGGTAACGGTTCATGTAATGTTTACCTTATATGTACAGATAACCTGCTGACGTGTGCATCCAAAATCATTCAACGCGAAACCGTAAGCATCGGTATACAAATATAAAGTGTTATTTCTTCATTTCTCCCTCCCATCCAAAACCTTTCCTTCCTTCTCTTCCGGAACTCTTTTCTTATACCACTCTTCTTCTTTCTCCTCACCTCAATTTATCTCCAGATCTCCTTCGAGATATCTTCTATCCTCCTCCATCATTTCCAAACCTTCTTAACTTCCGCTTCTCCTTTGACACCAACCGTAATATCCCTATTACTTCTCATTTCCCTTTCTATTATTTCCACCTCCTACTTTTCTCCTGTGTTCTCTCCACCTTTGGCTATATATATATATATATATATATATATATATATATAAATCAATCTTTGTTTGTATGTATGTATGTCCTTTATGCCTGACTACACCATCCATCCGATCGACATGAAGCTTTAGGAATTTGTTGAGTAGATTCCCTGGAAGGTTTCTGTGAAATTGGTTTTTTGAAATTTTATACTGGAGCAAAGATACAGCCTCCGCAATGTTTCCT
>WYDF02285881.1:0-16688 GCA_009867245.2 Adranes taylori
CCGCTTCATCTACAATTTGGGAACAGGACTTCTTCTATTCGACTTACTATATGTGTGCAATATTTCAATTTTCTAGTTTGAATACGAAATTTCTGAACAAAAAAAATAGCTCTTGTCCGCCATATTGGATTTATCAACAAAAAATGAAAAAACATTTCTGCGGGTTCATAGTTTACCATGTTTCATCCAGATTGGTTCCATAGGGAAGGAGAAATTCTTGAACATACAGACGTCCGTACATGCATGCATACTAACAGACACCGAAAAATCGAAATTTCTCTTACTTTTTTGAGCAAGAAATAATTTTTCTAGAAATTACTTTTTATATAAAAAATTGTTCCTTGAATTGCGTATTAACGGGTTGCAGTAATTTCAATATAAGAGACGTACTAATGTGAAATAGAAAAAAATTGTCAAAACATGAATCCTATATCTTTCATATACCTATAGGTATTACATACCTATATGATATATGAAAGATAATAATCACAAAAGGTAGTTAAATGCTTAATTTTTAATATTTGCTGATATGCAGGCAAAAATTTTTTAAATTTGAAACAGATCGACATGATAATTTGGGCCCGGATCTTTATTTAAATGCATAAATATTTCAATGCAGAATATAAGTAAAGTAGTATTCACTGTTACGCAACAAGAAAATTTTTTTAAGCAAGCAAAGGCTAATTTCGAAAATTGTGATGAAAAGAAGATAATTAAGACTTAGTTGTAAAAATTGAGGCAAGGTGGACACGTGTTTCTATCATAGGTTATAACTGTTATCAACACCTTTTCGTAATCCAAATGTAGGCGTCAGGTCTCATTGCATCGAACTATGAATCCGATATTCAACCGTTACGCTATGAGTGCTTATACAAATAATTTTTAAAATCTACTTAAACGTTGCTTGTATGTAAGTTTGCATATATTAAGATGTTATAATATGAATTATTCGCTGTATACACATATGGTATAATACATCGTATCAGCTATCAGCTATTCCAATATATTATACCATATGTGTATACAGCGAATAATTCAAAATATAATATCTTAATATATGCAAACTTAGATACAAGCAACGTGTAAATAAAGGATTTTAAAAATTATTTGTATAGGCACTCGTTGCGTAACGGTTGAGTATCAGATTTGTAGTTCGATACATTGAGATCTAACGCCTATATTTGGAATAAGAAAAGGTGTTGATAACAGCTATAAGCTATGCTCGAAACACGTGTCCACCTTGCCTCAATTTTTACAACTAATTCTTGTAATCTTCTTTCATCACAATTTTCAAAATGAACACCTATTTGCTTAAAAACTTCATCTTACCGCGTACAGGTAAATACTACTTACATACTTCATTGAAATATCGTGTTAGTACGTACTCTAATACTGGTGATGAACCACATATGTTAAGGTGTTGAGTTTGATTGTTAAAGTCCCCTTTTCTATTAAGATTTGGCAGATAAGATAAGATTACTTCGATATAGCAAAAGCTTAACTAAGTGATGACATCCCTTTCTAGAAAGTTCAGAATGACCATTTTTGGTAATTAAACTCCCGATGACGTTGTATAACGAGGTTTTTGTTTAAAATGAAGAGTTTCCTCGATGAACAAAAAATTGGGGTTCTATAGATGAATCAAGCGACACAGAGAGTCTATACCATCAGTGTAATCGTTGATATTTTATCTGAAGAAAAGGAAGGGTCTGCAAAATCATTCATGCTGACAATTGAAGAACTTTCAGAAACCAACTATCAAACAATTGCTAAATAATTTGATGAAGCTATGTATATTATGTACTTGACCGAATGGAGTAAAACACCATAATGTATTCTTATTCGTGCGTGACCTTACAAGAAAAAAACAGGGAAGGCTATTTAAATATTACATACGGAAATGATTTGCCTGCGTAGTTCATGGGCTGCACAGAATGGTTGAAAATGTGGGGACAGAGTTCAAAGATATAAACAATTTACTTTCCAGGGTGAGGAAGATTTTTTTAAACCACCGAGGAAACTTCAATTATTCAAAAATAAATCAAGGATTTACCCTAACTCCTCAAAACAAATGTGACCGTTGTCAGCTGCATTTTATTACGCTGAAAATCTGCAATCTAGTGAAAATTAACTTAATTATTTTGATGAAGATCACCCAACAGTAAAGCGTGGCCAACAGTAAAGCTAAAGAATTGCTACCATTAGAAACAATGGGAAATGACCTTGTCTATATAAATTCTAATTTTAGAAACAGTGCAAGGATTACTGAAAACTAGGAAAAAACTTTGGTACTTTGTACTTTGGAAGATATACTATCATTCCACTTGGTCCAGGTAAATTTTGAGAAAAAATTTGCCGAACATTTGAAGAGGTGTTAACAAAAATCCAGGTAAACAATTTTAGGGGAAGAACACCTAAGGCAAAACTGAAATTTGACTTATTATGACAGAGTTTCTTTTATTGCTTTTTAATTAAGTTTAACTGTCCATTTAACTACTTCAGAAATCAAAGTTTAGAATCTTTTAATAAAATGTTAACGAGAAAAAAACAAAACCTTTAGTGTTCGACTTTAGCCGACGTTAGTCGTTGGGGTAATTACGAACTAACATCTATAACCTATACAGTCTTAATTACGACAGATATCACATGTATAACCCGCCGATGTTAATTGTCCATCTGTACATTTCTCATTAGCCCAATTTTAACATTCGAAGCATTTAATCCAGTCTTCATCAGGGGAAGGAGGGGGCTTTTATATTTTTCATCACAATAAATACAATAATAGTTGTCTTTTTTACCCTCTTCTTTTTTCTTGTTTTGGCCAGAATCATTATAATCTTTAATATTTTTGAAATTCCTCAGTACTTTTTTGTTTCATTCTTTTTGGATTTGCCATCATCACAATTCACTCTTTCCATTTTAATTTGTTTTTTTTTGTAATTTTTTAGCTTTTCTTTTGATTTCTCCTTCTTTTGTTCGATCCTTATGTTCCTTTTCTTCTAGTTGATGTTTTTCAGCTGTGGTTGTTAATATAACCGATTTTTTCTTTCTAATTTTGCGCTTAGATTTTTAAGAGGAATAATAGGCAATTCGACGATTCCGGATAGAGATGCTGACAGCGTGCTTACATTTTCATTTGCAACTATATTGTCATGTACGTCAAGAGTAGCTATTGCTGAACCAAAAATTTGTATCATAGAAGTAGCAGAAGTATTATGCGGTTTTATGTCACTTGAGTGCAAATGGACACCATGTGTATCAGAAGCTTGGGCATCGAAAGCCTGACCATCGCAAACTTGTGCAAATGCAGATATATCAGATGCTTTTTAGCAGCTTGCTCGCTACAATCTTGTGAAAGCAGCATTGTGAGCATCGTGAGATTGTTGGCAACAGTGTTAATTTTGCGAATTCGATTATTTGCATGTTGGGAATCGATCTCAATGTTTTGTGCTTGATTTCTTGTTGCCTGTATTGCAGTATTCTGGAAAATGTATGGCTACATCGTATCAATTTCAATCGAACGTAAGGAATATATACCTGCAGATCTACAGCCGTTTACTGCCTTTTCAAGGTTACTGAACCGGCTAAAAGCATTCGTAAATAATTAAATTATCTCGTATTGTGTGATGTGCTTTCCCAATTTATCTGACATATAATTCTCACATTCTTGATTGCGTACACTTTTGAGAGACCCAAAAATGTAAAATCTGAAGGCTAGAGTCTGTATGAGGTATGAGGCGGCAAGACCAGCACAATGATTCAATAGTTTCGACAGAGTGTATATGTGCCAAGACTGATATGACTCTCATGATTGTCTAGTATTAGCAGTATTGGATGTTCTTTTGAAAGCCTCGCAAAGGAAATGAAGTGGTGTAGCCAGTCAATGAATAAGCTTTCATTTATCCATCCATAGTCTGATACAGATCCAAGCGTGTTAGGGTTACTGCCTTTAAGTAACAGAGCATTCATCCGCTTTCTTTTAAATATTAAAATGGAGGAATATTTTGGCCAGCCACACTAAATGTACAAATAACGGTATTTGTAGACCCTCTTTCGCAACTTGTTACTTTGCCCACTTGTTTTTCATCTTTTGCTGTCAATATTTTCGAATTTCTTTGAACAATTGATATACGTGTCTCATCAACGTTAAATATTTTATATAGATGAATATGATATTTATTTTGGCCTTTAAATTCTGATAGAATATTTTGATGTCGTTTACATTAAAAGCATTGATACAATTCAATGAAGTTCCCTCAGGTGTCCTCAAAGATATTCTGGGATGTCTTTTCATAAAATTGTAATACCAGTATTTCCCAGCTAGCTGTTTTACTCGGTCAAAATTATGAGGAAATTTATTCCGCTCTGAAACTTGGAAAGCTAGTTGGCTTTTTTATCGATAATCTATAAATTAATTTGATGGATTTTGTAATATAATCCACGAGTTCTAATTCTTATGTGTCCGAAAATAATGGTTTTGTACCTGTTCTGGGTTGTTTTATAATAGTCTCCTTCAAATGGTCAAACATTATAGTTTTTGGCACTGAATAAGCCTCTGCTGCTTTGCGAAGACTAATTTTTTTGGTATTGGTATCACTTTGGAGATATCAATACCAACTCTTTGGAGATCTTCTACTTTATGCTTTGTTTCCGTTTTTCTGATGTAATTGCGAGACATCTAAAACAATTATAAGAAAAAAATAAATGAAACTACGAACTAACGAAATAGGGGTAATGCCGAACGTTCGAGATTACCCGACATGGTCTGTTCGCTATTGCCCCGCAGGATCGAAACAATTTAAATTACAAATATTATTTTAGGTTATATTATATTTGCCGTTAGCGTGTCTGCCATTAGAATCATTTATTTGTGAGTATTCCAGTATGTAAACCTTATATTACTACAGTTGATACAAACAAAGCTACATCAAGTTATATTTATAAAAATATTACATCGAAACCACACCAAAATTTTAAATATTCATACCTTGACTCGTGCGTGTGCCCGTTTCTCCCATATTGTTCTCTGGCACTACAGGTGCCGTGATCTTTAAGATGGCGGTAAATAAATCTCTTTCTAACATATTAGAACTGATGCGTTCGGGATTACCCGGCGTTCGTGTTTCCCCCACTCCCCCCTACTAATGATGAAAAACTAGTTTTTTGGGATCATTAATGAACAACGGGAAGAATAAAATGGAGATCCTGAAATATTAAACGATTTAAATCCTTCAGACATTTCAAAGTTTGAATAAGCTCCGATTATCTCTTGTGTTGTGGAAAGCAGCTTCTCGCAATATAAATCTTTGTTTCGAGATAACCAAATAATTTTTAATATAAGCTTGGTTGATTTTAAAGTGTATAATTTCTGGGCTTTTGTGTAAAAAACGTTAGTAAATATATTGCGTTTTTAATAAATATTCCAACTTTTTTGTTAAATATTATTTTTTGTTAAATATTGAGTGTAATATTTGCCATTTTTAAATAAATATAGATCCGGGGACAAGTTTACTTTATTAAATGGGGAGTATAATGCGCGTAACTTCAGTGCTTTTTACTAAATCAAAAATTCCTGAATTCCTTCATATGGATCTAGATACATATCCACCTGCCTATCAAATTTCAATTTTAATTGGTCTAGTAATTTAGAAACAATTGTTGCATCTATGAACATTTTTCAAGAGCCACTTTTTGGGTTTAGGAATCTCCAAAACCATCCCTATTAAATGACTTAATCTCACTAATGTTAATAATTTATTTTATGTTTACTTAAATTTTATATGCTGTGTTGTGTAACGGTTATTTATTTGCCATAGTATCGATAACAAAATTTATAACAAAATTCTTAAATTAAATCTAGCCACCCCCCCCCCCCTCCACTACCCCTGAGTGCGCCAATTGACCAAATTAATTTATTTATTGGCCCTTTACTTTTATTGCAGTTACGTTTAATTGTAAACTTTTTATTTTATGTTGGTTTAGTAAATATAATTCATCTTTATGGTTACATGAAAAGTAAATAGTACACTCCATGTGTTGGCATATAAATGTTGCACTAGCATGTAGCTCCGTAAGTTAATTAGTCGGTGTAAGTTATTTATAATGGACTAAATATAGTGTTTTCTAGTAAATTTAGCATTAAATTTGATACTAATTTAATAACTGCTAAATATAAAAGTCAAAATATAATAACTGTACTACACTCGTATAGAAGCTTTTATAAACTATAATTTACATTTAATTTATGTTTATTTATCTAAACCAAAATGTAAATTATTTTAGTGGCGTTCCTACAAATATTCTAAATGACAAGAAACAAGCCGTCGTACATCTTGCGGTTGAACTCAATAAAGTGGACGTGTTGCAGCATATGGGCAAAAATAGAGAAAAATTCGATGTACAGCAAGGTGGTGAACATGGCAGAACGCCTCTTCATATAGCAGCAATTTATGATCACGACGAATGTGCAAGAATATTAGTAAGTTTAATAATAAATTATTATTTATCACTACTAATTATTTTTATATTTATAAATCCAACAATTAAAAATGATTTAAATATTCTTGTAATACAATAATATTAAAAATCATTTTAATATTGGAGTATCAAGTACGCGTATGGAGTATCAAATCATATTTGTTTCTAGAAGCAAAACTAGACGTACACTCCAAGCACTTGTATGGTTTTAGACTAGAGTGCGTGCTCATTTAAATCATTTGCATATGCAGAACTGTAATCGTATTCTGTACAATTGTTTGGTTTCTCTCCCGTATGTGTACGCCTTTGGACTTTCAGGTTCTTCTCAGTTATAAAGGAAGAGTGCATTCTGAACACTTACTGGGTTTCTCAGCACTGTGGGTGAGTTTATGATAATAAAAATTAGCTTTATACACAGAACTCTAATCGCATTTGGAACATTTGTATAACTTATAAACACCATTTAAGATCCATTCTCCGCTCTTTCTTCTTTCCACAAATAATGTATTTAGATTTAGCGTATTACGAATCATGATATTAATTCCTTCATTTGTGAAAAAAGCTTTTTATCTTATATAAAATAGTACCCATAAATAAAACCGAAAAAGAAATTTCTTTTTCTCCATTCAAATTCCTTTTGTGAAAGGTTTTATAATTTCTAAAGTTTTTTATAGACAAGCTTCTCTATAGCGGAAATTGGAAAGCCACTCACTGAGGCAATATGTTGAAACGTTAGAAAAAGGGAACTCTGCTTTCAGAAGTCCGAAAATGAGCAACCCATAGGGGGCTACTGGCAAGATGGCTGTGTTTTTGCTATCTACTCTCATCTATGGTTCTTCCATTATTTAAATATTTAACGCTAGATGTCACTAGATCAAAAGTAACTAGATTCACAACATAACTAGATTTGAAACTAACAGTGGGTACACACTTGCATTTTAAATAAGTGTATGCTACATACAGTAGATGCAGAAAATTCTGAAGCCTGCAAAACTTGTGTCCACTCCTAAACGATGACTGATACTTTGTACCGTGTTCCATCTGAGCAGTATGGCTGACCATGTTGTCTTCGTCAAGTGATCGATTTGTAACTGTAGGTGGATTTACACACACTGCATTTCCAGCTTCCGATTTTAGCGCGAAATTTGAATTGTCTGCATGCTCTCGGTTTGCATTTTTATAGAAGTAATTAAATTCAAAAAAGCAAATTTTGGAATTAAATTTGAAACTAGAAATGGATAAATACTTGCAGTTAAAATAAGTATATACTACACTTGGTTTTTCACTTTCACTTGCATAGTTTTTGACTAGAGTGCTTGCTTATTTAAATCACTTGTATATGCAGAACTGTAATCGCATTCTGAACATTTGTATGATTTCTCTCCCGTATGAGTACGCTTATGGACTTTCAGGTTCTTCTCCGTCATAAAGGCAGCAATGTATTCTGAACACTTATGGCGTTTTCAGCACTGTGGGCGAGTTTATGATAATTAAAATTAGCTTTCTACACGGAACTCTAATTGCATTTGGAACATTTATATAACTTATAAAGACCATTTATTTTTCCATTCTCCGCTTTATCTTCATTCCACAAATAATGTATTTACATTTAGCGTATTACGAATCATGATATTAATTCCTTTTTTTTGTGAAAAAGGCTTTTTATCATATATGAAATAGTACCCACAAATAGAACCGAAAAAGAAATTTTTGCTTTTTCTCCATTCAAATTCCTGTCCAATTGTTAGTTTTCTTTTTGTGAAAGGTTTAATAATTTCGAAAGTTTTCTTGTAGAGAAGTTTCTCTATAGCGGAAATTGGAAAGCTACTCACTGAGGCAATATGTTGAAACGTTAGAAAAAGGGAACGCTGCTTTCAGAAATCCGAAAATGAGCAACCCATAGGAGGCTAATGGCAAGATGGCTGTGTTTTTGCTATCTACTCTCATCTATGATTCTTCCATTATTTAAATATTTAACGCTAGATGTCACTAGATCAAAAGTAACTAGATTCAAAACATAACTAGATTTGAAACTAAAAGTGGGTACACACTTGCATTTTAAAGAAGTGTATGCTACATACAGTAGATGCAGAAAATTCTGAAGCCTGCAAAATGAGTGTCCCCTCTTAAACGATGACTGATAATTTGTACCGTGTCCCATCTGAGCAGTATGTCTGACCATGTTGTCTTCGTCAAGTGATCGATTTGTAACTGTAGGTGGATTCACACACACTGCATTTCCAGCTTCCGATTTTAGCGCGAAATTTTGATTGTCGGCATGCTCTCGATTTGAAATTTGATAGAAGTAACTAAATTAAAAAAAGTAACTAAATTTTGGAACTATATTTGAAACTAGAAATGGATAAACACTTGCATTTAAAGTAAGTATATACTACACATGGTTTTTCACTTGCACTTGCATGGTTTTTGACTAGAGTGTGTACGTGCTTATTTGAATCAGTATATGCAGAACCGTAATCGCATTCTGAACATTTGTACAATATCTCTCCCGTATGAGTACGCCTATGGAGTTTCAGGTCCCTCTCCGTTATATAGGTAGAAGTGCATTCTCAACAAACACTTATAGGGTTTCTCACCACTGTGGGTGAGTTTATTATAATTAAAATTAGCTTAATATACAGAACTGTAATCGCATTTGGAACATTTGCATAACAATCTGTAATCCACGCAAGTCTTTACATTCAGCGTATTACGAACCACTATGAATTCCTTCATTTTTGAAAGAAGTTTTTTTGTTCTTATATGAAATAGTATCGAAAAAAATTTCTATTTTTGCATTCAAATTCCTGTCATAGTATGTTTTCGTTTTGTGAAAGGTTTTATAATTTTGAAAGTTTTTTTTTTTAGAAAAGCTTCTCTATAGCGGAAACTAGAAAACCATTCACTGAGGCAATATATTTTAACGTTCGAAGAAGGGGTCTCTGCTTTAAGAAGTCCAAAAATAGGCGAAAATGAGCATCCGGAGAGGGGGCTACGGGTAAGATAGCTGGGTTTCTGCTATCTACTCGCGTCTATAGTTCTTCTATTATTTAAATTTTTAACGCTAGATGTCACTAGAATAAAAGTAACTAGATTCAAAACATAACTAGATTTGAAAGTAAATGTGGGTACGCACTTGTATTTTAAGTAAGTATATGCGACATACAGTAGATGCAGAAACTTCTGAAGCCTGCAAAGTCAAAGCCCCCTCGTAGAAGATGAGTGACCATTTGTACCCAGTATCTCCTCTGAGCAGTATGTCTGACCATGTTGTCGTCGTCGTCGAGTGATCGTTTTCTAGCTGTAGGTGGGTTTCCAGCTCATCACATTCCATTTCCAACAACCCATTTTAGCGCGAAATATGACTTGTGGGCATGCTCTCGAATTGAATTTTGATAGAAGTAAGTAACTAAATTTTGTAACTAGATTTGATACCAAAAGTGGATACACACTTGCATATTAAATAAGTATAAGCTCATACAGTAGCTGTTAATGAATTTTAATCCAAGTCACTAGATTTTGTAACTATAATCAAACAGTAACCAGATTTAGTTACGAGATTTGAAACTAAAGGTGGATACACACTTGAAGTAAGATCTGGTACATACAGTAGATGCAGGAAATTCTGCATCTACTACAGGTAGATGCAAAGTCAGTGTCCACTCCTAGACGATGAGTGGTAATTTGTATCCAGTGTCCCATCTGAGCAGTATGTCTGACCATGTTATCGTCGTCGTCAGATAATCGTTTTGTTACTACAGGTGGGGTTTGGTTTAGAAGTAGATTCCAAATTGGATTTTAAATAAGTATATGCTACATAACTATATTCAAAAAGTAACTAGATTTCATAACGAGACTTGAAACTAAAGGTGGGTAGATACTTCTTTTTCAAATAAGTATATGCCACAAACAGTAGATATTGAAAAGTCTGAAGCCTGCAAAAAGGCAGTGTACCATCTTAGACGATGGGTGAAAATTTGTACCCAGTGTCCCATCTGAATAGTATTCTGAACATGTTGTCGTCGTTGTCAGACGATCGTTTAGTAACTGCATCTGGGTTTCCAGCTCATCACAGCCCATTCCCAGCTCCCAATTTTAGCGCGAAATTTGAATTGTGGGCATGCTCTCGATTTAAATTTTAATAGATGTAACTAGATTCAACAATTTAACAAAATTTTGAAACTAGAAGTGGATACACACTTGCATTTTAAATAAGTACATGCTACATACTGTAGATGTTGATGAATTTTAATAATAGTAACTTGATTCAGAAAGTAACTAGATTTTTTAACGAGATATGAAACTAGAGGTGGATACACACTTGCATTTTAAATAAGTATTATTACATACAGTAGATGTTGAACATTCTGGAGCCTGCCAAGTCAGTGTCCCCTCCTAGACTGTGAGTGATAATTTGTACCTAGTGTCCCGACTGAGCAGTATGTCTGGCCATGTCGTCATTATTGTAACGTAATCGATTTATAAGTACAGGTGAGTACACACACAGCGTTTTTCAACTTCCGATTTTAGCGTCAAATTTGAATTGTATGTTCTCGGACATGCTCTCGATTTGAATTATGATACATAGCTGCTTGTAAAGAGAAGCGAACGTTAAATACGTGGGAGCGTAAAATTCTTAGAAACCAGTCCAGGAAAATGGAACCTGGCGAATTCAATATAACAAAGAGATATACAGCTTGTAACCTCATTCATCAATAAAACTAAGAAGAGGAAGACATCGATTGACAGGCCATCGTGAAGGAAGCAGACAACAAGATTGTCCACGTAAGAAAGAGCCGGATGAAGTAGAATATGGCGTGCGACAAATCCAAGTTCGTGGATAGAGAACGCAAAGTAGGGAAGAAACCCGTAGAGTCAGGCCAGTTTTGAATTTGGTGAAAAAGGAAAACTACTATGAAAAAAATCCACCGACGCAGTATTCTATACCCTGCAAGACTTACGAGATGAAATGGAAAGAGGACTAAAGAAGTTAGCCATTCCTAAGGTCGCGAGAGGTCGGGACGGACAAGATTGGGGCTTGATAAGAAAGATCATCGAATGGGTATTTGAACCTACAGATATCCACATACTTGCCTATAAGTTAGGGCCTCCATGAGAAATAAAATCGCGGAGGAGGCAGAACACCCAGACCAGGAAGTGCTGCGGCGACAAAGCTAGGCTGAAAATTATAGGAGGGCAAACCATGCCCATGACATGTTGTTGCAATATGTGCAGCGAACGACATTGAATTGGCAATGTGAGTGAACCAAACCGATTTAAAGTTCAGCACGTAGTAAAAGCCATGTATAGAAACGGTATGCGGCGATATACTCCACCACGGGTCAGCTAAAAAAGATCTGGTCAGAACACAATGCATTTGTGGTAGTTCTGATAAAAGATATTTATAGTCTAAGTTGTTACTCGTCACCATATATCACAAATTTAATGAGACATTCAAGAGGAAAATCAGCCAAAAGCGTTACTTCCGGGGGCTCTACTGCAACAAGGCTGCAGAATCCATTACTGCAGACTGCGATGTTTCTATGCCTACGAGGCTGACGGTCCCCATGCGTAGGCAGGCTTACTGGTGGAACGAGTCTATCGCACTTATACGCAAAAACTGTATCAAAGCAAGAAAAATCGTTAGTTGAAGCAAAGACCTTATGGATCTGGCTGCTAAAGCAGCTTTAAAGCAAACTAGACAAATACCAAGGCAAGAAATCCAAAGAAGCAAAAAGGCCTCTTAGGAAAAACTCCTAGAAAAATAGATGCGGATCCATGGGGTTGCCTTACCGCATCGTCATCAGAAAACTCAGTATCAAGTCGGAACCAAAATATAACAGGGGCATGAAGGCAATAGTGGAGACGCTGTTCCCAAATGGGGAAGAACTCACGGAGGAGGATAGCTATGTTGAGGAGGACGGTGGCATAATACCCCTGTCTTCTCAGCAGGAGCTAGAATTAGCTGGACGCAGGCTAGGATCAAGCAAGGCTCCGGGACGCGACGGTATACCTGACGAGATTCTCTGTTGGTTATCTTCCCTAAAAATAGTAAATTATGCAACGACCCTAGAGACTTAGACCCATCTGCTTCATCAACACAATAGCTAAACTATTAGAACGGCTCCTTTTGAGCATAATTGCTAAAGCACTAGTCAATTACCCTCTCGCAAAAAACCAGTACGGATTTAGGGATGGGAGATCAACTGTTGACGCTAATAAGAGGATACAAGAAGGAAGACACAAGGATGTAAAAGGTATGCGGCGAACTCGCATGATATGTGGACTGGTATTAAAAGATTGTAATTAAAAGAAGGAACATGCTTGCCTACATAATCAACATGACGTATACTCGTGGGGTAGCGCAGGGGTCAGTTCTTGACCCGACGCTGTGGAATGTCTTCTATTATGACCTCCTCAAAATAAAACTGCAAAGTGGAACTGAATTAATTACATTTGCTGAAGATGTGGCATTACTGGCGGTGGGGAACAGTGTAGATGTACTTGATAGGGCGCTAAACCAGAGATTGGTGGCAGTCGAGCAATGGATGAGTTCAAAAAGGATGTACTCATCCAGCGAAAAAACGGAGGCAATTCTCTTTAGTGGCAAAAGGAGAATATTACCACAAGCCATATACATCGGCGGGAGAACTATCTCTTTTAAACAAGAGGTAGAGTACTTGAGAGTTACCCTCGACAAGTGCCTCAGTTTTGGCCCGCACATAAAGAAAACGGCTGAAAAAGCGATGGAGAAACCAGCCAGACTTAAAGGACTGATGATCAGAGTGGGAGGATCTCTAGCGAGCAAAAGAAGGCCCCTGAATACTGTCGTGGAATCCGCGCTGATCTATGTTGCGCCAGTGTGGGCCGGTGTCAACCCCTCAGTTAAGTCAGCACAGTAAATAGAAAACGTGCAGCGATGTGGGCTGTTAGGGGCAACTAGCGTATATCGAACTGTATCCACTGTCACGTTGCAGGTGATTGGGTTAGCTTCTCCCACGGATCTACTAGAACTTGACCGGTGAGACAAGCACTACAAGACGGATGATGACGGAGCTAAAGCGCTTGTCCGAGTCTTGGACAAATAGCAAGAAAAATGGACCGTGGATATTCGTGGAAACTGGAACCATCTACTACTCCCAGACCTGGGACCCTGAATAACTAGAACGCACGACGGAGTAAATTATTATCCGACTCAAGTATTAACAGGGCACGGCTGCTTTGCTGCATAATTTTTCTATTCGGCATTACATCTCTCACTTCGTCACTCTAAGATAATCGAGATTCATCTTTTTTTAAATGCGGCTGCTATTTCCAATGGCATATTTTTAAAGACCATCCTTCTTCTTGCATTGTTATTAGATGTCCAACCATTTAAGATATCTACTTTCAATTGTATCCATATTATTTACTATCACTCCTATTCCATCTTTCATCTCATTTCTAATATTTTCCGTCATTTTCAGACCACAACTCTATAGCTTTCAGTTCTTATTTTTCCTTGAAAATCTCTCAAACCTTTGCAACATACAGTGGAATATTTTAGAGAATTGCTTTGTATATAAATTTGCAATATTTATGTATTGCTTCTGTTTTGTAGCAACTTTCTGTATTTTTTGCTTAGTTTTGTATTTTTTGCCAGTGTACACTACGACTACATGTGTACACTAAATACTTGTTAAATTGACAACACTCTACTAAGGAAGTTAGGGAAAACTTCCAGCATTTGATGAAGTCCTGTTTTCTCCATTTTTTATGGCTAATTTGTAGACTTAACTTAATACCATTTGTTTCTCCAGCTCTTTAGTATTACGTTCATATAAATTTCAAACAGTACCGGACTAAGCAGCAGTCCTGGTTTAACTTTTTTATATTTCGGTTATATTTCTTATTTTAACTCAGTTAGTACTTTTGGCATACAGAGTCTATGTGGCCTTTATGCAAATATCTCTATTTTGTATAGCTACATTTTTATAAGAGGAACGCTGTCAGATCACTTACGCAGATCTATGTCTAACAAACGTGCCTCGAAGTTGGTTGTTATTTTATTTTTGCTAGAAGATATTATTTATGTAGGATCTTACCCATCGAAGAACTCGAGCTTCTCAGCCAAGAGCAAGCCGTCTCTATCCACAAACTCGGATGTGTCGCACGTCATCTTCTACTTTACCCGGCTCTCTTTTACGTGAACAATGCTGTCGTCTTCTTCCTTCATGATGGCCTTTCATCGAGGTCTCACTCTGCTTACTTTTACTGATGATAGAGGTTCCTAGTAGAAGCTGCGTATCTATATTGCATTCGCCAGATTCCATTTTCTTCGACTGCTGTCTAAGAATTTTACGCTCCCACATATCCAATGCTTGCTCCTCTTTTTAAGCACCCATGTCTCACTATTATGGAGAATAAACAATTGGCCAATAATTCTTCATAATTAAAATTATGTGCAAAAATCGGATGATGGAAATACGCTGTGTTACAGAAAGATTACATGACGATGACGACGACCGATCCAGACGTATTGCCCAGAGGGGACACTGGTATGAAGGCGACACTAACTTTGCAACCTCCAGAATTTTCAGCATCTACTGCATGTAGCATATACTTATTTAAAATGCAAATGTGCACTCACCTTTTGTTTCAAATCTAGTTACTTTTGATCTAGTGACATCTAGCGATAAAACATTAAAAGGAAGAACTATAGAGGCGAGTAAATAGCAAAAACACAGTCATCTTGCGCGTAGCCCCCTCTCCGGATGCTTATTTTCGATCATTTTCGGACTCCTCAAAGCAGGGTAGCCACGTCAAAGGGTCTGACGTCAAAACATATTGCGTCAATGAGTGGTTTTCCAATTTCCGCTATAAAGAAGCTTTTCTATAAAAAAACTTCCGAAAGTATAAAATCTTTCACAAAAAGAAAACTTATTATGGGACAAGAATTTGAATGGAGAAAAAAGAATGTTTTTTCGATTCTATTTATGGGTACTATTTCATATAAGATAAAAAACTTTTTTCAAAAATGAAGGAATTAATATCGCAGTTCGTAATACGCTGAATGTAAAGACATTATTTGCGTTGAATAACGATAGAACGGAGAATGGAAACACAAATTTTGTTCCAAATGCGATTACAATTCTATATAGAAAGCTAATTGTAATTATCATGAACTTATAGCGGGTGGTTTTAGAGTAGGAAACTACCCAATTAAATAAATACGAAAAATATTAATTTAGCCTAGTATGAAAATTATATAGAAGAACTTACCCTTCGACTAGGGGATACTTAGAAGAAATAGAGGAAAATATTTTTTACTAGAGAATAACGACTTAATGAATATTATCCATTATATGGAAGGATCCATCTCGAACTATCAAAACATCCAGCTTTTTATACATTTGCAACTCAGTGGCTTTTAATGGCATCGTTAAAACGCAGACAGTCCATTAAAAAGAATTAGGAATTATTAAAAAGTAGGGTACGCGGTTAAGCCGTACAAATAAAGTATTTATTATATTTAGAACCAATGATTATTGTTATTTTTCAAGCTCTAGAATAGGTTAAGTAAGAACAGTCATTCATTAGTTCAAACCAATATAGATTGAGAACGGACACTAACGGTAGAATATCATACTAAAGTCACGAAAATAAGCGAGTGGGAATGGATATCCGAATAGAGTCCCAGTTATTTGAAGTTTAAAAATCTACATGCAGCTGGTCTTTATGACGTCATAAGCGTTATAAATTTAATTTTTCAATAGAAAGAAAAATGTAGAGAAAAATACAAAAAAAAAATAGAAATGGAAAGTGAAAATAATACGCATTGCAAAAGGAAATTATACAAGGGAAGGATAATAGTAAATAACCACTTAATCAAGCCTAGGAAAGTTTAATAATTTGAAATTAGAATCGATGACGTCGAATATGTTGCAATGAAGTTGATTGGTGGATACTTTAGGCCGGAAGAGCATATAAAATTTTTTTACTGACGGCCACATGTTACGGTCCTGAAATGTTTTAGAATGAAGATCCTTTCGCCATAGTGATATTATATAGACCAATAAATCAATGACATCAGTGAAAGTTAATTAAAAATTTAGTACCGGATGGCCTAAGAAGGGTACGATTCTCAACATCAACCAATAATTTTGAGGAAGAGATGAAATCAAGAAAAATGTGACTTCATTTTTATTAGCCATGTTAGTGAAATTTCTCGT
>WYDF02285892.1:0-16687 GCA_009867245.2 Adranes taylori
TTTTGTTTCCATAATCGTTTCCTTTTTCGTGCCGGGTCGTCATCGTTTTTTCCAGTCCTGTTCGATGCTATGTTATTGTTTCTGTGAGCACTGTAATATCCTCTGACAGGTCGCTAGCCTTACCCGAGGTCCCTCCTCTTTTATCCGTCCTTGGGACCGGCTGCGGTTCGAATGAGCCACTCGGTTCACCCATTCTCTCCGCAGGCAAAGTTTCTATATAATACGAGCTAAGAAACATGTACCACGCTGTATATTCAACGTAGCACTCAGGACATCTTAAAAACACTTTCGTCATCGCCAGTTAAATTCGCGCGCTCAAGCCTTCCCTAAAACTCTTGGTCAAGTCTCCAGCAAATGAAATGCATGCTCGAAATTCATGGACCTTTAATCCGTATCTTCGCTCATCTTATGTATGGTTTATGGGTACTTTGACTGAGCTGGCTTCTACTTAAAAAAAATTGCGACGATAAGGTCGCTATCAGGTTCGCAGTCCAAAATTCCGTTTCAGCGGAGTGTTGTTCTATTCACTTCGTTTTCGATTATCAGTGGTGAGTAGAGATTGTAAATTTACGCTCTTTTATATCAATAGATCTAACGATCTATTATAGATCCGCTTGGTATCAGTTATAAATTGGAAGTGCTAGAACGTAGCAGTGACGGACTTTCGTATAGACAACAGAAACAATTGTATTGGGGCCTTACTATGCAAGGGCCCGGTCAAAGGCACCGAAACACTACTAGGTAGGGCTTTGTAAAAATACGGGATGGAAGAGCTTTTTTATTAGAGAGGTGCTTTATAAGAATGGAAGAACTTTTTTTTGGTGTTTTTAAAATACTGGAATGGTTGATTTTTATTCCCCGATAATACTTTGTCTTGGGCCCGAATACAGCTTAATTTATCACTGCTAGGTGGTAGTAGTAGAAAATGTCATACAAAAATTGTCACAGGCTTTAAAAGCGGATTAATAACTGCTCGGAAACGTTATTTACAACTATCAGATGATTTGATTGATATAATTGAACAAATTTTCAACCCACAAAATTGTAGTTAGTATTTGGGTGGTCGATAAATCGAGTTTATAGCAATGAGATGTTTTGCCAAGATAAAAAAAGAGGATTCTATCAGAAGGGAATAATATCAAACCTGGGAAATGGTGAGAAAACTAAAATAAACGATATTAATATTTTATTATTTAATAATTCACAATAAAGGCACATTTGTTTTAATTCATTGCATCGCTCTAAGATAACAATTAAACACTTTATTTTATTTAAAACCAACTAAAACAAAACAAACAAGTAGTAAATATTTAAAAATAAGACATTACAAAAAGTTTTGAGCAAACAAATTAATTCTAATGGACATCAACACTCTTGTACAGATTAAAATATAATTGATTCTTCGATTACTAGATTTCAATTCAGTGCAGTACAACAAGCTTCTTTTAGAAACCTAATAACCTTTTAAACTAACATAATATTATTTATAACTAAATTATATATACTATGTAAAAATATAAATATAATCAATAAAAGAAATATAATAATTTGGACGTAAAAATCACACAGATCACAATCAAAGCAATAATATTTCATCATACAGTTGGCAACATTGGAAGCATATTTATAGTTTATTAATGTATCACATATCTTAGACGTTAAGTGCTTTAAAGTTGGAAACTTTCATAAGATTAGATACAAAATGATATGATTCAAAGGCAGAGTGATATGCTACAAATCCAACACAAAGATGGACCATAATTATCAATCGTTTAATTATTTTCCACCTTCGAAGAAAAGAGGCCGCAATTAATAAAAAGTAGACTATTCAAAATGAAAATCTTTAACGTATCACTTAGATTCGACAAGACGTTTATCCATAAATACAGTAGACGTCACGGTTAGTACAATCAACTGCATATTGTAACCAAAATGGCTAGGTCCAGGTACGCTCGTACCTAAATACATAGAAATCTCTTCAGTTATTAGAAACACCTGCTTCGTTTAGTAGAATTAAAGTTTTTCAAGATTCTATTAGAGATGTTACAAGATCTATTAAAGACTTAGCGACAAATTCTTTAGAGACTGCCACATTAAGCAATAAGACCAAAAATCGAAAAGGAAGGAAAGGAAAAATATGTTTATTATGCATGGAAGGAGTGGTTTTTGAAAGCGAGAGAAAAGGAAGCAAAGTTATCCGGACCGCTATTGTGCCAGAAAGCTTGGTCAAGAAGATGAGATGAGGATGACTTTATTGCAACTGAAAGTTTTGGTTTCATCGTTGGTAGAAAAGAGAAAATATCTATTATGTGAAGGCATATGGGGAGGTGGGTGAAGCTAGCCATGAATCAGCCAAGGTATGGTTGGAAAAGCAATAGCCAGCACTTAACCTGAAGACTAAAAAAGCCAAGGGAACAAAAACTTGCAAGGAGCGGCTCACCGTCTCTGTTGCGCCACCATGAGTGAAGAGAAAAAGAAGCTTTTGGTTATCGGAGAAGGTAAGAAACCACGTTGCTTTAAGGGTGTCAAGAGACTTCCAGTAGAGTACACTGCTAATTCAAATGATTGGATGACTAGTTTCGTTTTCAAAGATTGGCTTGTTAGTCCGGATAAGCAACTTCAGCGGAACATTTTATTGCTGATCGACAATTGCACATCTCAAGTGGTTGATCTGAATTTAAAGCACAACAAGATCGTTTTTTTCCATCGAACACAACCTCAATGCTTCAGCCCTGTGATCAAGGAATTATCAGAACATTCAACTCGCACTACAGGATAGGAAGAAAGTGCACAACCTAATTGACAAAGCAATCTAAAATCGTAAAAATGCTAAAAGTGCACACAAAATCGCCAAAAAAAATAATTGTCCTTGGTGCCCTACATTTGGCAAATGAGGCGTAGAATCAAGTGGAAGGAGCAGCATTTAGGAACTGCTTCCAGCATAGTGGGTTCTCTCAAACCCAGAAAGAAGAGAAATTCCCTGCTCTGAAGCCAACTGACCTCTCTAAAGATTGCTTTTAAGAATGGATAAATATCGATAGCATTCTTCAAATGGCTATTGGCATCGCTATGAAAGAAATTTGCAAAGCGAAAATGAATCGTGAGACGGAAACTACTAGCGGGGATGAAGGAATTAATGAAGAGGAGGTAGAAGAGTCAGCATCAACCAGGGAGATGCTATATGCCTTAGCTCTTTTTAGGCGAGAGGTCCAGTACCCTCAATTTTATACATATTAAATGTACGTATGTAAGTGCATTGGCTTCTTGAATGTTAGTTTGTCTTTGTATGTTTTAATCCTTTGCTTACTGGAATCAGTCGGTTAGTAGAATCACTTTAACCAGTCCCAAAGTGATTCTACTAAACGGCGTCTACTGTAATTATAGAACTTCATAATACACAATAAAAATGAAATTGATCCAACAACATTTTCGCGGAATGAGTTTTTATAACTTTCGGCGAAAATTATGTCAACAATATATCGGTGAATTATGATGCAGCACCACACCAATCGACAATATCGTACTCATACTGAGAATTTTATGACGTCGTACCAGTCTCAGTGAGGTGTCCAGAGCATCAGAGAGCAGTCACTTGCGTGTATTTAAAATACATCCACTCAAACAATTTTGCTCGACGAATTAGGTATCGAAGTTTTAACAGAAGAACAAAAGCATCAAAAATTGAGCCAGTTCGACGAAAGGAACTCAAAAAACGTTTATAATATTGTGAGTGATGTGATTAATGTGATTGCTTGTTCTTATTAATCAGACAATAAACGTCAATCTACGGTTTGAAAATGAGCAAATGCCAAGAAAAGTGATTTGTTGCCGAAGTGTGTCGAAGAAAATGTCCGTGACGCTCCTTTCCAAATTGTAGCAACCCTATTTTAAGCTTAAAATTATCGCAGAACTCCGAAAACCTCAACTAAAATCAACGTATTGTCATCAACCAACACAACTAGAATTCATACACCGTCCAAAAATGAAAAAAAAACTAGTGAGTTTTTAGAACAACCAAACGTCTAATTGACGAATCATCCTCTTTATAGCCCTGACCTAAGCACGAGTGGCTTCTTTATGTTCCCTAAGTGAAGAATCAACAGAGTGACCAAAGACTTCAGTAAAATTGCAAGTTTCATAATTGTGGTTAACCGACTGATCGTATCAAAATGAAACTTGGAGACTTCATTTTGACGCCTGATTAAAAACAACCTCGTATAGTATATTTTAAAATATTTACATAAAAAACTTAGAAATCAATATGGCAATAATGAAAATCTTTTCAGCAAGATCTAAAAGTTATGTCCGATAATTATTTTAATATAAGCAAGATGGCAATATCTGCTGGCTGTTTATATAAGTTAGTTTACTCTATTTTTACAATAAAATAATTAATAATAGTTATATATGAAATATGGCAACAATGTTTTTATAAAGTATGCGTATTTTATAACATAACACGCTATCGCCTTACATTATTGGTTGTATGCAAAAATATATACGTCATAAAGCTACACTTTGTATTTAAGTATAGTAAATCCTCCGTTTACACGGGTTGTTGTTTCCACAAAGAGAGTGTAAGTGGAAATCGCGTAAATGAACCATGCACCGTTTAACATTTCAGTTCTTTGGAATTACACACTTTTTAGATTTGTTGGATATAGCACATTCGTATCATAAAAGGGAGAAACAAATAAAACGTCTTTCCTCTACAAACCAGCAAATACTAAGAAGCATCTACATGAATTAGTCCACGGAGCATCCGAGTAGCATACGACGAATATATTCGCTTACAAGAAATTATCCTTAATTTAAGGTTTATAATCACATTTCAATAAATTAGTTTATCTATTTGTTCCGGACGAAAATTTACAACGATAGGACGTAATACATTCACTAGACACAATCATGACAAAATATTTGCATTATAAAACCATTTTCAAACAGATCATTAGAAAATCACTAAACGAGTTTTTAAATTAACCCCTTTTTTCCTTTGCATTGATTTTTGGTGTTTAGTAATTTTTATTCGCATAACCAATCACATGGCAATTTTGGCATTTTATTCGCGGGCCATGGAAGATAACCAGCTGTTTTAAATACCCAATAGTCATAACTCACTTTACCTATTAGTGAAACCAATAGAATTACCTACAAAATAGTAAATTTGACATTTGCGTATGAATATTTAAAGAAAAAGGAAATACCTCAGCTGCAATGACGTAATAAATGTAGGCGGTCCAATTCTTCTGATCAACTTTATCATCACGACACATCGTTCCCGTATCGAGATAAATCACTTTCGTTTCGCCCATATTTTCACAGCCGATCTGATCATAATCCAATATATATTTTTGGCGCGATAATAGCCATAACTTTTTTTTACATAGAAAAAACAAATAACAATCAAAATCTTGTTACATCGCCAAGGCACTTAGTTAAACAAAAATATCGAGCATGAATTTTTTTAAGTTAGTTTCGTGTAAGTGTTTATCGCTCTATACATATTTATAGAAAAGGCTCAGTAGTGTCAAACGAACACAACATTTTCTAGGGAGGTTCATTCGTTTTTCACACGTGGTTTAATTGTGCATTTAAAAAAATATACCAGATTGTCATATTAACAATTTTTGCTACCACAACTTCCGCTTGTTTTTCAATATAGTTTGTCTTCAGCTAGTTGTGACTGTTGTTGTCTTGTTGGGTTTCGTGCCAAATGGATGCTCGATAAGTGAGCCCACAACTGACCGACAACATTATATCTGAGCATATGACAAATAACCACACACACAAGTGAACACACGGAAAAGTCAACACACATACAAGTGACCACAGTGACTACTAAACCAGCGGACAATTTAACACATAAAATTGAATAAAAAAATTAATCAAAAATATGAGCAAAAAATTAAATAAAAAGAAAATAATATATTATACTTTATACTTATCACTATTAATTTTTATCATTAAAAACGTGATCGCCACCCCATCTTTCATGTTCCTACGTCCTACGTTTTGTTTTATCTTGCATAAAACAAAAGTTGAAACTTTTTATTTTGACTCACCTTATAACTCGTCTATTAAATTCAATTAGCACAATAGTCGTTTAGGGTAAATTAAATAAAAGTATCGTAACCTATAAATCACCTACCCATGCTTTGCTGCCGCCTGTGGACGATCTTGACGCAGTTTTGAAAAATTTCTAATAGATCAGTTTCCACGAAAATCGTATCTTTTATAGTTTGAGATGTATCGAAACTTTTGGTTAACTTTAAACATGGCAACGTCGCAATGTATATCATTTAAGACGTTGGACTAATTTAATTAGTCCAACGTCTAATGAACGAATGGACTAATAAACGACGTAAAATATAAGGTACTATATGCGAGTAAAATTTCAGCCTCCTAGTTTTAAAACTAAATTTCTGAAAAAAATTTATCCGTTTGAACCCCTCTCAAAATTATAATTTGGACCCGCCACTGATAACAAGATTTATTACATTGCAGGAACACTGTCTTATAAATCTCCTAAAACGCAAATATTATTTCCTACTTTCCTTATTTTTAGAAAAAATGTTTCAAATAAAATCGAAGTGGTACCCTATACTCTAAACGAACCCTATACAATACAGTTTATTGTATAGGGCACTCTATACAATACAGTTTATTTAACAATACGAATGTGCCATCTTGTATAGTTTCTGAGATTTATATCGAAAAGTTTGTTAAACTGTAAACGTGGCGACTTCTCGTTGAATAACAGTTGGCAACATGGAACTAATTTGAATCGACGCAAAATGCAATGTCCTCTTTATGTGCAAAATTTCAGCCTCCTACTCTGAATAAAAAATTCTAAACAAAGAAAATTGAGCATGCCAGCCATATTGGATTTATAAAAAAAAAATGAAAAAAAAACCGTTATGCGGAATAATCGACTGCACCTGCCTACCAAATTTCATCCAAATCAATCCAATTGGATAGGAGAAATTCTTACGCTCATCCCTACAAATAGACATTGAAAAATTCACCCTCTTAAATTTTTCAGCAAGAAAAAATGTATTCGATTTTTTTTTGCGATAAATTGTTCCTTGTGTGCCCTCTTTGAATTACGTATAAACCATTTGCGATGATTTGAATATGAGACGTACTAAAGTGAAAAATTCTAAAAACATGAATCCTATATTTTTCGTATACTTTACGTATTACATACATATTGCACCTATCCAGGAATAATGAGAACCAATCATATCGAACCCAACGCACTTGCCCGTGTGGAAACTTGTCATGTGGTCACTTGGAAGTCACCGTTTTGGTTCTAGTTGTGGTTTTCATGTTCAGCCAATGTTGGTTATCTTGTGTTGTTTCAATGTTGGTCCTCTTATTCAGCACTCTTACAGCATGTTTGTGTTATATTCACTTACTACCAGTATGTTCACATCTTCATTTGGAGCTATGTTAACAGACAAACCTGATATTGTTCCCATCAGATATTGTTCAGGTTAAATTTCTAAGTCTTAAACATTTCTTCTTTTGAGCATCGCTATGACTTTAGTTTTTCACAGAAGCATTTATTCGCTAGTTTATTTCATTACTTATACCAGACTTAATTACCACGGATGTGACACACTCTCCCGCCTGCTATCCCTAGTTTTCTATTCTTGCATTCCTCCGTTTCCCGCGTTAACTTTCATTTATTCGCGATTTGTGAGTATTTCAACAGTGTGCACAAAAATGGACGTTAAACTACAAAAATTGGGGTTTTCAAGTTTTGATAAAAAATAGATAAAAGGAATGACTGGCAATTTTAAAATCATAATAGCTTTGTAACATCTAAAATAAAACAGAATTAAGATGATAATTAGCAGCATCACTTACTCTTAAAAGTACAGCTGTATTACAATCACAATACAATCGATTCCCGCCCAATTTCACACTTTTCAAATTAATATCATTTCGATCGAATATGTTGCTAAATAAATAAGTTGGCAACTAAAACCAAAAAAGTTTTAGAAATATTCTGAAAAAACACATCATAACTTACGAATTTAATCTGATTATTCGCCAAATGTAAATGATTGAAATTATTTATGAATTTAGTTCCTTCTAATGGTAAAATATCAGCGATTTGATTATGATCAGCATAGAAGAATTGTATATTCTGATAGGATGGATCTGTTCTAAATAATCCTAAACTACTTATCTAAAATAAAATATCTTCTTTTAAATATTATTCAACGAAATGTTATTTTATGAAATAAAGTTGTCACATGTTAGTAATGAATAATTTTGTGGTACTACGTATTACATATATTTAGAAGGCTAAATTCGATTTTAGTTGGGGCCAATATAGAGTATACCTACCCTAAGCGCCAACCCTAACATATACGTCTATTATTTACTTATATTCTAAATTTGTTCCCATTTAAATCGTGTTAAGCCATTTCGAAAATTTAAATATTGCAGTTTTTAAGACTATTGGTTTCGAGTCTCGGCTCGGGTTCTTAATTTCAGTAAGAGCGAGAGTTTCAATGTTGGTAATCTAAGTTATTATGTTATATATTTAATCGCGCCTGAACGCTTCTTGCTTTTTCTCCTCGTTGAAAAGCCACAATATCTTTTAACGGCGTCAGGAAATTGTGGCCTTCTTCTCGATTTCTTGGCGTTTTTGGCTTCATATTCTATGAGTTGCAGAATAATATTAATCATGTTCTATGAGTAAATCAATTCTTTTCTTTTCTTTAAAAATTCTATAGCTGCAATCAGAATGTTGCTTTAACTATACAATCTTTGAAAGAACTTGCAGATAGTAAGGTGATATGGCACGCTCATTGTGATCAACTCTGTACTAACCATCACAGGATGGTAATTTCAAAACACTATTAAATTCTGTTCAAGATTATTAAGATTCCAAATTACTAGATTTTTCAAATTTCCCTAATTAGAACTTCGATAAACAGTAACTATATGCAGCTTGTTATCTGTCATGAAAGAAATAAGTATGAAAGAAAAACATATAAACAAACGTACGTTATTATTAGACACATCCAACCTTAATGTATTTGGTGGCAAATTTGGTGGCAATTCAGTTAAACGTTGACCTTTGCAATTTACACTAATCACGTGCGTACGATGCGAATCATTCGAAAAATGAACTCGGTCCGGTTCGCACGTACAATTTTTAATGCAATTCTGACGAATCTGCAACAAACCGAAAAATATATTTATAGAAACAAGAATTATCATCGTTCACTTCAAATTTAATTCCAGTACGCATATATTCCAAAGCTAAATATACTCTAGTGTTTCCAATTTTACCGTAATAAAGTCTACTTCATTAAAACTGCAATTTCCAGTTCGCAGAAATCGACTAAAATTCTATGTGAAGAAATTTCATAATATAAAACGTCTACACAAAAGTTGATAGAACTGAGATTTATTTGAAACAATTAAAATTTTATTCAGGTATATTATCATACACTGTTACCACAAATCAACAAAACTTCATATCCAAAAAGCTTTTCTAATATAAAATTGCTGCCCAAAATTTCAAAAGGAGTCCCGCGATTTTAGAGGTACTTTATTTCAAACAATAGAAAAGTATCCAAGTAAACTATCACTTCGAAAATATACTGCAGCATATATCTTAGGGTAACATAAAACATTACTTTTACAAATTAATAATCATATAGGTACTTTTAAAATTTAGTCATCAACGTAACTGGCTGTAGTGGAATGAATATAGTTTGTAAACGAGTACTACTTGTGATTACCTCATGATATCTTCTCACATAAGTCAAATAGACTACATCAGTGGAATTAAACCATTTAAATGTATTCGATGATACACATGTTGTCTGATTTGCATTATTAAACTGTAATTCATTACGTTCCATGGCTTCCAATAAACTTGTACACAACATTGGCTTATTACCTTAAATAGATATTGATATAAAAAAATCACACATAGCATATTACGTTTCATATTTAAAAGTTTATAGAAAGTAATGACTGAGTATTAATTCAACTGATTAATAGGTTTTCATTGAAATATGTCATTGTAAAATGTTTCAAATGTTTGAGAAAGATAAAAATTACATTCTTTGATTCAGAAGCCGCTATCAGAAGATTAAGTCAGACCCTTTAAATTCGTGAACGGAACCGCCATCACATCTTTCATATACTGGAAATCAAAACTTTTTTATTACGTACTGCAGAAAGCAAAGATTGATCTATTTAGTTTTGACCATTTTAGTTTAAAACTCTTCCCTAAATTTAATTTTGACCCGCCACTGATAACACATTTATTAAGTTGTGCAAGCTTTCGTAGATCTCATCAAATGTAAAATATTTTTTCTTATGTTTTCTCGTATCTCCTATTTATCAGGCGTGTTGATAGATATTTATGGTTACCCTGGTGCCCAATGAAGATATTAGAAGAATTATGATATTAGAACCAATATCTTTAGAACTATTAAATTTGGACACCTCCTGTTTAATATTATTTTAAAGAGAATCAAAAATATACAGGGTGTTACAAAAGTTTTCTGAAAATTTTTTATTGCGCTAAAACCACTTTTAGAGTCATGGACCTTCAAAACATGCTTATCCATCAGAGTCTCGAATTAAAAATTTTCCTATATCTTTCATATACTTTTATGTACAACGTACAACTAGGGTATGTGTAAGAGAAAAATGTATAAAACTGAGAAAAATGTATACAACACATTACAGGAAAGGAAAAGTGAAAATCACAGAAAGCTTAGACTTGGCACATGGTTGTAACGACCATTACACTATTAAAGGGCTACCTGACATACAGAAAGCAAATAGTTCTGGAGGAAATTAAGTTAAATGGCCAAACTGAGTTGTTTACTGAGATACTGTACTAGCGTGTATAAAGGAATAAACAAAGAAGTCCTTTAGTCATAGAAGAACAACTAAAGGAAGATTTTATAAAGTTAGAAAACTGGTTAAAACAAAATGCACTACAGATAAAAGCTGATAAAATTTCGTATATAATATTCAAAAATAAAAAATCAATCAAACTAGACTTGGAAATAAATAGAAGCACAATAAAACAAGTAAAGAAATATAAATATCTAGGAATATTAATTGATGAAAATCTTACCTTCAAACACCATATTAAACATATAGAAAATAAAATAATACCTATGGCAGAAGAATTAGGAAGATGCCGATTCAATAACAAAATTAATGACATAATACACAACGCATACATCCTACCGTGCATACAATACCTACTTACAATATGGACTAAATGTGGAACTACATCACTAAACAAATACAAAGGATACAAAATAAAACAGTGAAAGCACTCTCAAAAAAATGGTATACAAGAACAAAGATGTAAACAAATTACACATAAAGCAAATCAGGGATATGGAAATATACAAACTAGCGCAAAAAAATAAACACAACACAACAAAATTAAAAACAACATTATAACGACCTAAAACCGAAATAAGCATAGCCATAACACAAGAACTAAATACAATACACACAAGAGGCAAATAAACACAAACACGAAAAAAACAATAATGCATAGCGTTATAAGCAAATATGAGGCGCTACCATAGAAGATACAAGAAATAACAGGGTCACACAGGTTCAAGTCAAGCGTGTCAAATATTTTTCATAAGTCAAATAACAATACCTTTTCTTTGGTATTGGCATTAAGACTTTCAATGACACTGTGTATTAGGGAAATGGCAGCTGCTGCAGTTGAGAGCTCGGACCGGAAACCGTGTTAGCAATTCTTGATAATTAAACATTTATTTCAAAAGAAGGTAATTCCGTTTGTTAAGAATTTCTCGAAATTTTTTGAAAAACTGTTCAGTAGCGAGATAGGACGGATCTTCAGCTGAGTCGCTGTTTGTTTTCTTGTTTTGATATTGGTACTACTAGTGCAAACTTTAGCTGATCAGAAAAAGTTTACAATTTTTATTGTTTACATTTTACAACTATTTTAAATTTTATTTATTATATATAGCAACCAAGGCGTCAAGGTATACTCAGAATACTCCATTAAAACTAGAGCGGGACATTGACAGGACCACTAAATTTTTTATTTCTTATAGATTTAATATAATAATCAAGAAAAGTTCTGACAAGTTTAGAGGTGCGATAAATAGTGAATTAGAAGTCAATTGTGGTAATGTGCATTTGTTATTCATGGTTAATTATTTGAGTTTGTGTCATTAGATTGAATTAACTGTTTGACTGCAGAGGAAAAATGATCGCCCAAGACATTCATAATACTTTGAGGGTCCTCGACTAGTCCTCCCCATATGTTTAACGAGATGTTATTCTTTTACTTTGCTTTTCGACATTATAATTCCCCAAACTATCCTTGGTGTGTTTGCTGCATCACAAATCTTGTTACTGAAGTGTTTAGGCTTATAAAAATCTAAGGAGTTCTTGTGCTCCTTTTTAGCATTTAGCATGTGTTTATAATTTGCAATAGAATTTTGCTTCATTCTAGCCGCTAACCAAAACATTTTCCTTAAATTGTTAGATTTTTTCCTTAGTTCCCTGTTGAACAAATATGCATATCTGTTATCGTTATAAAGAAATTTGCTTGTAAGAGGAACGCTCTTTCAACACATGATTCCATAATATTCCAAAAATGATCAAATATTTCGTTTATATTTGTAAAACGTTGCAAAAACAAACTATATGATAAAGAAATAAGATTATTAAAGCAGCAATAAGAATAGACGTTAAATACTCTGGTTACAACTCTGTTTTTGTTATAAATATGTGAATTGGAAGTGTTATATCCCCATGAATACAAATCCTCCTAGGTTCTTTTATTAGAGAAGATAAGTTATAGGTGCTGATCAAGTCAAGAAGAAATTTTTGTTTGTTACATTTTTTGTTTAGAGACTCGATGTTCTAACCGCCTGTGACAACGATGTTTTTAAATTTAGAGTAAATACATATTAATAAACAAGGACTCGAAACAGTTAAAAAATGTCTCCGTGTCGCTAGATGATGATCTGCATAAACAGATAACACGTGGTTATTGAAAATGATACGGGGGCATTCGAAAGATAGCTCCTTGCATAAGTTACTAACATTTAACTGTTTAAAACTGATGTAAATAATTTTGATTGACATATACAACCGTCCCACCATGCTTCTGAATAGAGCGACGAAAGTATGAAAGCGGTATAAAATTTGGGATTCTTATGTTTAACAACTAATCTTCAACCAGTGTTCTGACAAGCACAGTACTATAGGCTTAAACTCGTCAATCATCGCTTCAATGTGGCTAATTTTACTAGGCAAACATTGGGTATTCAAATGAATTATATTGGCATATTTCTGTTGATTCGCCTTGCCACTTGAGGCTAGTTTCGTTGTTGATTCCACTTCTCCTCTTGAAAATTTCTATCATCAATAAAATTAAAACGCCTAACAGCTGCCCCTATGGGCCAAATTGATGAATTGAAAACGTTGGAGACATCCTTAATCTGAAAAGAAATGTTGAACGTTGCTTTTGAGCAGCTGACACCCTAATTTTATATCAGGTGCAGTAACCCTAAGGTACTCAGTTAGTGATTCAGGTGTAGTGTCATGATGAAGTCTAGATACGTAGAGAAAACCATACTTCGGATCTGTATGTATTTTAATTATTTGATTAGTTCCTATAATGGCTTTATTACTATTACTTCTGTCGCTCGGCTTAGTATGTACACGATCTACAACACTTGTTTCTTTAGCGACAACAGTTTTGTCAGTTATATATTGAGAAGTAGCTCTCTGCGCTATAATAGTGGAGTCTAATTTATTCTCTATTTGAGTTTTACGATAAGTGGTTTGCATAAAACTCCTTATTCCACTTTTTGTTTTCTTTTCGCGCTGAGTACTTTCTTTCAACACTGACAAGTTTTTGATCTGCAATGTTTTGTTTTGCAGTTCCGTATATGGGTTTCTGATCGAGCTTTGAAATATAATTTTTTTAGGCGTCTCGAAGTTGCAATCGTTCTCGCACGATAGGTTTTTCCGATATTTATTTTATTATTATTAAGATAGCTTATCTTTAGGATAGGCTGTGGTTGATTAATCTTAACACCCGCTACCCTTTTACTTACAGTAGTGGCCGCTTCTAATTGGTTGATCAATTTTAATTTTGCTTAGCTTTACTGGCGTTGACTTTTCGTTGACATTTCACAAGCTGCTCATATTATTGCTTGCCTTTCCTGGCGTTGACGTATCCTGACCAATGATTTTATCTTGACTAGAATAACCTGGGTAAAAAATGCTCGGTCTTCCAAACATGACTTCGAACCATTCCTCTGAAAATGACTTAGTAGTACTTTATGTTCTTGTTATTCGAATATGTCGAAGTCGTATTTTGATCATTAAAACCCACTAGGTCGTAGCTCTAGTCAAAAACAGCATCTAGTCTGTTTACTGAGAGTTTGTTTCTATTTACAGATATATTTCCGCTCCATATATCTTTTAAATGACCTTCGATGGATTCAGCTTACACTATTCCATCCATATATAATTTCTGTTGCGTTTGGGAATATTTGCTTTCTGTGTCTTTCTGTTTGAATCCATTTGGATAGATTGATGCATGTGTTCTTTATGTGTTGACCTTGAAGCAAATTTGGTGTTCAAAAATATTAAACATGGACAATGTATTGATAATATTGTTTTGTCTGAAAATTGCTTTTTAAAAGGCTCACAGCAATTTAACTACTCGGTCAATTTCAAAGCTGTTACTCCTTTAACAATAACAAGTTTCAAATTTTACGGAAATTATAATGTCGCACTTCAATACCATCAGCTTCATCTAGTGGTACTTGTAAAAACTTAAAAGGCGGCCCTCGTAAACACATGTCATCTAAATTAACATACCTGATATATCCAGCACAACAATTCCCTCTTTTTTAAAACGTGGCACATCACTTAGATTATTATTCGAAAGATCAAGCATACTTAGATTATACAAATTAACCAATGAACGATTCTCTATTCGGCCGATCGAGTTCGATGATAGATTCAAACATGACATGCTGACATGTTTACTAAATTCACCGACGATTGTATTGATATGACCATCGGTTATCGACATAGACTGCAAACGACGCCACCTACTATCGGTGTGATTTAGTACTTCAAGTGTTGCATTCATTATATGAATTGCATCAACGTCTTTGTTTAAATTGACATCTGAAAAAAATGTTAATGATATTTCAGTTTAAATATAAAATATAATGAATGCCTTTCATATTGAAAAATTTTCAATATATATTGCAAATATAATATTATAACTCAGATTCATGTAATTTTCGTAAATGCACGAAAACATCCACATCTATGAGTGAATACATCTATGAATATTCTCGTAGTTTTTCAATTAAATGTTACGAAAAAGAACAAAAAAATTTAGGTCGTACAGAAAAGTTCTTTTAATTGACAATTGGGAGGGAAGTGAGAGGTAGTACATTTCAAGTTAACAATATTACATATATAGCCAAATAATCCTGATGAGTAATTTAAGACGGAGAAAAACGATTGTTTGGACAACAATTGAAATGAGGGTTTGAAATGCTCAGAGCAAATGTACATAACAAATAACAATATTTAGTAATCATTTGAAACGTAAAAATTAAATAATAATGATTTATTCAAAATAAAACGACTAAATCTGACTTCTTTTCTTTTAGAAATGATTTATATTTCGTTTTGAAAATATTGACGGAAAGGATATTCAAATTTTATTAACAAAGAGTTTCATATGTTTGGAATATGGTAAAAATAAGATAAGGCAGAGAAAAGAGCGCAGTTCTATGAATGGTAATGTAACTGGTACTTCACTTACTATGTTTGTCGAACAGTATGTCATGTTTGAAGTAAGTTAGTTTAACTTAAATTATGTAAAAAAGCTCAAAAAATACTCCTAATTATAATAAACAACTTAATCCAAAATTCAATAAATTCGATTTAACGGTGGTTTACTGCTAGAAACAAATTAAGAAAAATAGAAGTAAACTTACTAGCACACGCCAATCCCTCGCTCAATCTGAATGCATCAACATCACAACATATGACCGCCTTTTTACATTTATCCACCTTGCAGCGACAAGTCTGTACCACAGATGGACATTCGCTTGGAGATCGATGGTAGCAGTGCAAATTCGTTGTTAGACACGGATCATCTTCGTCTTCCATTGGAAGTATCTCCTCGGCTAACCTTGTCCACGATGATGTGATTTTATACAACAAAATTACCAATACCCATAACTGTTGATATAAAACATTTGATATAAACCCTAAAATTATATTTATATAATGGCATTAAGTGTAAAGTATGCATGTAGCAGCCTTTAAAGAACATAAAACCTAATCAAATAGAAAATTGGTGTAAAATACAATAGATGTAAAATTAAGAGTAAATGAAGAAGTTAGCCTCAGGACTCCATAGAATCGTTTGTACTATTCTTAAACACAATGTACTTTCGAGCAATACAAAACCGAACATAAAAATCTTCCAACGTCCAATAGAAAACTATATAATATACCCATATATATTATAAAAAAAAACTTTCATAATTTAGTTTCCTATATTTTATTTACTATTTCGTACTCTACATTCCATGTGAAGTTTTGCCAATAAATTTTATTGACGAACTGCTCTGTATGTTGCCCGCAA
>WYDF02285902.1:0-16687 GCA_009867245.2 Adranes taylori
CATCCCGCTGAATCTGCTCGTCTGTATCTAGCTTACAAATTAACTCTCCTTGAGTAGGAAATCAAGGCAGGCGGATTTACATAGATTGTTAACTCTCACGAAGCAAATATTTTTTTCCAAACATTTAGGGGAGGGCAAGTGCCCCCTCCCCTCTGCCCCACCCTGGCTACACCCTTGATTATATCCCCTAGAGATAAACAGTTCGTAAATAACGAAGTGACTTCTTTCGCGGCCCCGAGGATGTAGGAAATATCCAAACAAAACTATACTTCACAGTAAACACAGACAGAAAAAGAAACGACCTTCAAGAAAGAAGAAAAAGGTAGATAAACGTTTCATAAACTTTTTTGTTCTCCTAAAGTTTCATCAAGTACTTAGCGAAATATTTTATATATTAGCACAGAATTTTACAATACAACCAGTATATTCAAAAATAAAAGGGGCAAGAAAATTGAAAAATCTACTGCCATCAATGAATACAATAATTATGTCAAGAATGGACCGGCTAGATCAAATGTTAACATATTATCCCTCAAGCAGAAAATATTCGTTGATATACAAAAATATTTTTCTAAATGAGTTTAATTAATACTTATTATTTGCATAGAAAATATTACAATGAATGCGATTTTCACTTGGAAATAATCAGAAATCATTACATTCTGTGCCAAATATTGGCAGCAAGATAGAGAAAACAGCGAAAGAACAAAAAGAAGGACATGAAGAAACCAAAAAGACCAGTACAAAGGATGTAATTAAAATAGAAAGAGGACGCAAACTATTTACGAGTGCAAAACATGTTCTGGATCACCGCAATCTGTCACCAATGTTTCGAGGTGTGCCATAAAATTTTTGTTTTCAATAATTATTAAATTTAGTTTTTAAAATACACAAAAGAATTTTTATATGAGCAAAAGCGCCTAATTATTAATTTGTAAGACGTTTTTGAGTAATACTCCGATCGGAGCTTTTGGCGTCAGCAAAAAAATTTGTCGTCAATGCCGCTTACTCAAATTGGAGTGTAGTTTTTTATTTTGAAAAAAATTTCCTCAACTATAAACTGTTTAATATAAAAATATTCGAAAAAAATATGTTGGCACCCGGATAACAACAAATGATATCAGTAGGAGTCAACCTGTTAATTTATATATTTAGTAAAATACTATGTAGTGGTTTTGCTATAAAACATTAATAAAATATCAATTTAATTTCTTTAATTAAATAAACCGAAACAATATGCTCCGGTAATATTTTAAATTACTATATGTATATTTTATCCTTACCTACCTATGCATAATTTTCGTAAAATAATATAATATCCTTTATCACGTAACAATTTATTCTTAAGTGGCACTTCTAAATTATTTATCACGCAAATATCAATTGGAAAAACTCACAAATAAAAAGTATATGTTATATAAATTAGTGTACTATAAAATGACTAATATCGGAAAAAAATTTGACACATATCAATGTGTCAAAAACAGAACAAAAAAAAACAAAACATTATGCGTACGCCTATAACTCATGAAGAAAACAGTTGAACAGTCAATAAGCGACTAAACTAACCGCGTTTACGACATAAAGCATTTAACTGTTGATGAGATTTTCTTTAATGTCTCTGAGCGCGCGAATCGTAAAAAATATGTACCTATATACGCCCAGTTAATAGGACAAATTAGGTTAGAAGTTTTTCATGTATAATTTCTTTTCGCTTATATCGAAGAAAAAAAACTGAGTAGGTTTTACTGCAATATAAGTGAGCTGACTTGACTGACCGCAAAGGTATCGCTATCAATATTATAGATAATAAAGTTTAATAGTGGATCGTAAAAATTGGTTTTATGATGAAGGTGGGGTGTGAGTAGGGTGTATAGAGTATCCAACGTCAAATTATATTTACGATTCTCGAGTCGTTCTTACAGTTTTCCGCGTGAGTAATATATACATTCAACAAAACACTGAAGTACTGAGTACAAAAATTCTGCAAATTTCATTTGGCCTGCAAGTATATGTTTTCTAATGCTTCAAACCATATCCATTTCAAAACACTAGATAGATTTTCTCTGACATATTGTCGCGTAATGTAAAATAAAGATTGACTAGCGAAAAATGCATTACGGGGAAAAGAGGTGTTTACGATATATAAAATATAGTTGCGACTAGAAGGGGAGAACAGTTGAATTGAGAATTAGAAGTAAAACTTAGTAGCTCAGTTTTGTGCGCGACTCTCTTTATAAGAGTGTCTTCAACTACAATTGATTCAAGAATGTAAGTTTGAATATTTAATATTAACTTTAAATTATGTGCTAGAGGGGTTGATTATGTATTAATTTAATAAGATGGTCAACTTATAACTAATTTCATAACTTATAACTATTTTCATAATTCAAAAACCATCTTTTATAGCAATGTTATTTTTACTAAAACCTAACAGTTATTTAAGCTTCGAAGGGTTATTATGTTACAATAAACTTGTATTTGTTACCCTTCAATTTATTTTATTATAACTATGTTTATACGTAATCCAAACAATTATTTTAATTAAATCTAACTTCTTTTAAATTGTTGTTAATTATTTATTTCCCATTGTACTATGACTTTAAATTATCAATTAATTTATCAATTTTAAATATCAATTAATTATTTCAGCTCTACTTTTGAGCACCCCCTCCCTCCCCCCGTCTCCCGCCCGTACACCAAACATAGGGTGACCATTCGCCCGAATTTCGAAGACAAATTTCACTGCAAGAGCGTTGTGCAATGTCCCGAATTTAATAAATTGGGTCCAAATTTTCATAAATTGCGTGAGCAAATATTAGCAAACCAGACAATATGGGAATGGTTGACAAAAAAAGGTCATCACCCCAAAAAACTGGTTCTAATGTAAATGTATTTTTTTTTTCAAATATGCTCACCCTAACCAAACACGACATGGAAGAAGAAGAATTTGGTGTCTGCAAAGAAAACGGCATTACCTTGATATTCTGTACGCATTATGCAATTTAATAATCCTTCTGCAGAAATGTCGAGACCAACAGAAAGATGTACAGTAGAGTCTCACTTCCGACATTCCGTCTTATTAGACGTCTCTCGCAAAAAAGCAACCAGGCAACAAGACAACGAGAAAATGCGCCGCTTGTTAGTAAGCGTCTAGTTTTTGTAGTCATTGAGTGTACAGCTACCACAGAGGTTGCGCGAGAGACTCAAGTGTCATTCACCCATAACCTCATTTCGCTCTGTCATAGCTCAAGTGTAGTGCGAATCGGTGCATGATTCTGTGTTGTGGAATATTATTGTTTTTTATTGAGTACAGCATCTGTTATTGTCGTGTGTTGAGTTGTTGTTACTGCTGTGTTATTGTTTTTATTACCGTACTTTACATAGTGTATTGATTATTTCACTATTATGGCAACTAAACGAAAGAAGGTTGTTGTATCGATTCAACAAAAATTAGAAGCAATCAAAAGACTGGGCAAAGGAGAGACAATGCAGAAGGTTGCTGATGACTATGGCGTCGGATGGATAACAGGAGGAGATTGGAAAAAGAAACGATTTGAAATAGAAAAATAGTGTTCTTCAAGAGTCACTGAAAGTGCATTAAAGGAGAGGAAAATAATGATAAATTGTGAATATGAACAAGTAAGTGAGGCTTTGTACTTATGGTTTACCCAGTTCAAAAACAAAGGTGTGCCTATTTCTGGGCATATCCTGCAGGAAAAAGCGTTGGATTTTTGAAATGAATTTAATAACGTTGACGCAGAATTCACGGCAAGTGTTGGGTGGCTTGACAGGTGGAAAAAACGTTACGGAATCCGCCAGTTAAATGTTTGAGCGGAGAAACTGTTCTGAAATGTTGAAGATAAGAAAGAATTTCGTAAACAATTTCATCTCTATTGAAAATGAAAGCTTTACAGGCAATCAAATTCTCAACTGTGATGAGATAGGGCTTAACTTTAAGTTGTTGCCTGGTAAGAGCCTTAAAGCCGTATTATTATTAGACAACGCGCAAATGCACCCGAGTGCAGATGTGCTTCAAGATGGCGACATCAATGCGATGTTTCTACCACTGAATGTAACGGTCATTTGCCAACCAATGGACCAGGGTGTTTTGGAAACATTTAAAAGAAATTACCGAAGGAAGCTGTTGTCGACATTGTTAGAACAAGCTGATGGTGAGCAGATTGATGTGATGAGTAAATTGAAAACCGTTAACGTAAAGAATGTAACTTATTCTGTTGCAAGGACCTACGCTGACGTAAATGCTTCAACAACTGCTAAATCATGCAATAAGTTGTTAGGAGAAAATGCAATTGAAGAAAACATTCTGCCTGTAGTACAACGCATCCCTGGATGTGAAGAAGCGACTGTAGAAGACTTTGAATGTTGGTTGAAAGAAGACAATGAGTACGCTATAACAGATGAAGAGATTGTTGCTCTCGTAAAAAATGATGGCAAAGATATTGACGATGGGGAATCTGCTGTCAATCTTCCAAAAGTGTCCCGTCAAGATGCAGGAAAGGCCCCAGAAGTCGTCATGGCATACGTTGAGCATCAAGAAGAAGCTACGGAGATCGATATAAGTATGCTCTAAAGATGGCGGGACTTGGTAGCAAGAAAACAATAATCATCGTCGAAACAGAAATCACAATTTTTTTTACATCTTCATAAAGTATGTACATACAGAACTTTTAATATCAGAAAAACCTTAAGCAAAGTCGTTGTAGCCCTATATTTTAGCAACTTAACAATTAAACATTGGTAAAACTTCCTGGTTTTTTAACCTTACCCTATTATCTAACATTTTCGCTTATCCGACGTCATGGCTGCCTGTTTATGTCGAATAAGCGAGTCTCTATTGTATATGCTTGTTTCATTGATTATGAAAAAGCTTTTGACAGAATTCAGCATGGTACACTAATTGACTGATTGAATCGAAAAGGTCTGGACTCCAATGACATAAATATTATAGAAGAACTTTATTGGCAACAGACAGCTGCTGTTACGACAGAATGGGACACAAGTAAATAAACGTCAATATAAAGAGGAGTTAGATAAGGTTGTATTCTATCCCCGTTTTTATTCAATCTGTACTCAAGAAGATGTTTTTGTTAAAGCTCTAAGTAATTCTAAAGAAGGTATTAGAATAAACGGGGCAATTCTGAATAATATGATATACGGGGATGATACTGTCATAATGGCTGACAGTCTAGAATCTTTGTAGCGTGTACTGAATAAGATCTGACAAACAGGGAATCAATATGGACTAAACATCAATCTTTATAAAACTAAGTTATAGCGATTTCTCAATCAAGTTACCAACATATGGATATAAGAATAAATAATATATACTAAATTGAAGTATCTAGGATGTTGGATCACCGAAAATTTGGATCCTGGCATAGAGGTCAGATCGAGAAGACCAGGAGTCTTAATGACGGGGTTTTTATGTAACAGGGACTTAATACTAAATACACGTTACCGCATGGTAAATTGCTACATTTACTCGATTCTGTTGTATGGCATAGAGGCCTGCCCATTGAAACTATCGCACCCATGAGAAGGCTTGATACTTTTTAAAGGTGGATGTTCCGCCGAATGCTGAGCATCTCTTGAACCGAACATGCAACGAATGAATCCGTTCTCAATCGGGGCAACAGAGAACGTGCATTTCTAAATATTTTTAAAGTCAAAAAAACATCATACTTTCGACATGTACCCAGAAATAATAAGTACCGATTACTACATCTTATTATTATCAAAGGGAAGGTGGAAGGTAAACAAGGTCCAGGCAGAAGACAAATGCCTTGGATGAAAAATATTAGGAATGGGACGAACACGAACATAGAAACCCTAATAAGAACAGCTGAGAATGGAGAAGATTTTGGTACAGTTATCGCCCATCTTCGATGAGAAGAAGAGAAGACGCAAAATAAAAAGAAGATTGAGTAATCACAAAATCAACTACTGTTTGTGAAGACTTAAGCTTTTGAAACATTTCCTTCCTGACGAGTCAGTTTACCAAGTTCTAGTCACAGCACCAGAGTACTCAGAAAATTAATCCAAACAAGTATTTAAAAAATATAATTTTATACACATTATGGATCCCAAATTTCTATACTTCTGGACTTTGTTTTCAAAGATTGACTTGTAGTTTGGGTCCTTGTTGCCTTCTAAGAAATGGGGCGGCTAACTCCCTAATTATTCTTTATTATTCCTTTTATTGGAAATTTCGATTATCTTTGTGTTCCCTGACGCATGTTTAAGTAACATGTTTAAAAAAAGTGGATCCCTGACGTTACATGACGTTACAACAGTCTTCTTTATTGAGAGTAGGTCTGGGAGTAGTATTTTTGCGTTTGGGTCCTTTAATTAAATCGAAAGCTACTACATGTTTAAACCACGACTAATTTATGTGTTTAATGTCTGCCAGTTTTTGACTCAAAAATTCAGTATTGTTATGCAATGACAGATCATGAAACTTTCGCACACTTATGTTTTGTTACAGACTAATTAATCTAATATAAATTAATTTAATAAAAACAAGTAATTTAATAAAAACTTAGTAATAATTAATTGCCAAATAATGTAAATATAAATTTTCAAATAAAATCTCTGCCGCGTAGGAGATAAATGGCACGAAAGTCTCAAACAAGCCGCTTAATACGGAATGCCAACTCGCATAGAAAACTAATAGTCAAACGTTCCTACCATACGCGTGGGAGAAAAGTCAAAGCACACCGGTTATATCATCTTATGCCGCCTGTTATACTAAAATACCAACAACTGTCGGAAGCTTTGTCTTAAATATGTGTGTGTGTGTGTGCATTCACACAGATAGTATATCTCCGCATTTGATATTTTTGCGAATGTTGTGCGATTGTTTTACATACAACAGAAAAAGCATTGAATCTGATTTGCAACAAAGTAAGCGCCAGTAGCAATTCGCTTATTTTATTTTATTAAATACAAATTAAAATAAACTCAAATCAAAACATCAGGTCAAGTATACAAAGGTACTATATTCTTATTCTCTGCTGAATCTATCGTTCTATTATCATCATCTTCTTACTCATTTCACTTCCTTGACAAGCAACGAGTAGAATCAACATGACCCCTGGTTCATGGCTATTACCCAGAACTCCAGGCGATGTACCATTATCCCTACTCTAAGCAAGGAATGGCTCTACAATGTAACTCGTGAAGATCACCATCGACGATTATTCCGCTACTACTTTGGTGGCAGCGAATAAATTCTTCGTATGCATAAATTCCATTTCCGTAAAAAATTACATCATGTCTTCAACAATTTATCTCACACCAACTTCTACACCATCCACTAACTAAAATCCAATCAGAAGAACAAAATAAGATCAGAAATCAAATAATCACTAGTTCGTTACTTTTTACTTGCTATTCTAATAATGGACGATGCTAGTGGAATCATATTCTCAAAATCGTGAATTATAAACAGAAGCTATACATTGTCAGTCATTTAAAAACGCAAATCTAGTCGTACATATGAAGTTATAAATATTTAGAACAATAAACCGTATCTTTATTACCTTGATATTGCGTACTATATTATTGTGTTTACCCATACATGAATTTGAGTACGTTATTTTAATAATTTTAAGATCACTGAATTTCTTAATCATCCTGAGAACTCATGAACATAATTTTTATGTTACAAAAATGCTCTGCCTCGATCCTGCTTTAATAAGATAAGATACTGTAGCAGCTTCTAGACACTTGCTTTACTAGTAAAGAAGGTGTACTCGGCAGAATCTGAATATGTGGGTAAAGAATCTGGGTATCGGCTATAATGTTTACATACTTTTTAATAAGCTGCAAAACAAATCTATTAGTGGTTGAGAGAGGTAGTGAAGTATTTCGTAATGCTCTTATGCTATCAATTCTTCAAGTCTGACAGCAGTTTCCAAGCACTCTTCTATCCACTTTCCCATATTTCCTGTATTCCATCTATTGCTTTATTCCATATTCTCCACCCAGTCCAAACCTTTGAGTACTTAGGTTCCATTTCAGTAGGTAATTATAATATCTCTGATGTACCAATAAATGTAGACGTGCTAGAAATATTTTGCATGATGTTCAATAAGCACTAATGGCTTCTGATTAAACCATTCTCTGCACTCTTATTTCTTCGCTATAGCTTGGATGTAGGAGCTTCGTGTAACAGAATACATCACTAGCGCGGTAGAACAGCTTTCTTGGATTTGCTTTCGGAACTTAATTACCTTTTGTTTGTGCTCTTTCTATAGTAAATTTCAAAATCCAGATAGAATCCAGAACTATCTCTTCACTGTTTCTTATGGATTATTTGTCCTATGCTAATCAATGACTCTTCAAGTTTTTATTTTCCAGGAAACACTATTGTTGTGTTTTCGATCGGTCTATTTTAAGATCTTTTAAATTCATCCATCGTTCTACTCTTTCAGTCCCAACATTTAGCTTGACCTCTAATTGTTGTTGTTGGCTTTTAATTCTACTTGACTCGTAATTCTAATTGTTGTCTTTGAGTGATAAACTCGACTCATATATAAAGCAATCAGGATACTTCTGAATAAAATACAATACTTAAATCCAACACCAATTACATAAAATCCATAACCCATGTTATAATCTGGGCACTAGAGTTTAGAAGTTCTTATTTAACAGCTAATGCATGTGAGACTTTATAAAAATGATATTAATATAAAATTAAAATAAAATTAATTACGTTATAATATTGAAAATAATTGACAGTAATTTAATTTAATCACCATTTAATTATTCGAAATTTTATAATTATATTAAATAATCAATTAATACTCTATTCAAAGACGGTTACCTTAGGAGATATATGGAGCAAAAATAATATGACACACAGAACGCGTAAGGAAATTGAAAATAAAAGGCGGAGGTCAATTAGTATATAGCTTTGATATCGGGAAATGGGTGTCACTAGTTCTAATAATGATCGGGAAATAAAGGGGGTGGTTTTTTGTTTGTGCTTAGAAAGATAAACCGAAAGAAGTTAAAGAAAAGCTGCTACGCTCTACGTGCATAAGAATATAAAATGTTTTCATCAGGTATAAGTGATGAATAAGCTAAAATATTGTGTATTTTCAGAGGCCTTACTTTCATTAATATGTAGTTTATAGTAAATATTGTTGTTACTGTGTAGAAATTGATTCAGTACTTTATTATTGATAATTAGATGAGTTAGTCTATTTTCAAAGCACCTATTGATAACATGAGCACTAAATTAGCATAAAAAAGCCGACAAGGGCAGATACGTATTTCCAGCATTAGGAAAAGCTTTCATCAGTACCCTCTTTTAGTGCATTCGTAGTATACGACCTAGATGACTACAAACTCCACTTAATTTGTATCTAGAACTTGTCCATTTGTTTAAGCTAATTGGGTGCACATGTTACCAATAGGTGCTTTGGAAATAGACTAACTCATCTAATGATTAACATACAAGTTATTTACGTCTCAAGTAATACTATTACACATTCTCATCATTCTTTATTATTGATTCCTGTCATATAAAGTAAATAAAAACATTTTTAAAGTCTTTCGGGAAATTTATTTGAAGAATTCTCTGCGATTGAGACAGTACTGATCCTACTTTCACTAACAGTCACATTTAGTATTAAAATCACGGAAACGTTTTTCAGGATTTTTGTTATAAAGTAATGAAAAATCACAAATTTTGTGTACACGAGGTATGTTCAAATAATACCCGGAATTTCTAAATTTCGCAGTTTGCAGAAGTCCAGCTGTCAAATTTTTGTTGTTCTATTGGTAGAAATTTCTCCAAACGTATGTTGACAGCTGTGGTCATATTGATAATTTAGTTTATTGCTAAGGTATTAATAAAGTTCCATGTGTTTTGATGTCACGGCGATTTTTCACTTGTGAAAAAAATTGAACAAAGGATTTGCATTAAGATTTATGTTACGAATAAAATAAAGTGCAGCACAATGTAGGTCATGATAAACGTTGTTTTTGGCAATTCTTCTATGAATAAAACAAACATTAATAAGTGGTATAAGCGTTTCCAAGAGGGCCACAAAGATTTTGAGGATGACGAAGGACCTGGGCGTCCGAACACATCAGTAACATCAAAAAGGTGGAGGAAATAGTTATGGACAATCGCCGAATCACTATCAAAGAAGTTGCTGAAGACATTGGCATTTCATTTGGTTCATGGTAAGCTATTATTTCAGATGTTTTGTATATGAGACACGTGATTTTTTGGCAAAAAACAACAGTGTTTTGATTTGGCATCCTCAATTAGTCATGAGATCAAAACACAATCACTAGAACAATTAAACGCCATATGGAAAATTGAATTTTACAATTGCTTCAAAGAGCTGCAAAATGCTGAAAGAAGTGTATTAAGTCTCGTGGGGATTACATTCAAAGGGACAATGCTAAAATTTAGGGATAAATAAAGATTAATGAGAAAAATGATAATTCCTTGTATTATTTGATCAGACCCCGTATGTTACTATATTTTGTCTAAAATTGTTGTTGAGGTTTTTATTTTTGCATACTGTGGTATAAAATGTCATCTACATATCGCTTTTGTACAAAGTCCAGTTTTTGAAAAAAATATGTCTTAGCTGTTATCAATTAATAATAACTGAGCTGTTATCAAACAAGTTTATAATAACTGTAGGTGCAGTAAATTACATTAAATAAAATGTGCTTGAATATGTATGTTCCGGCAGTTCCCAGAGATCTGGAGCTATTAAAAGCGAATGGAATCGTCTTAATGATCTAATCCATTGCAATATTGTTGCATCCAGAGAAGAGTGCTGGACTAATGCCACTTCAAAACTTGAAGGTAAAAAATTTGGAAGCAAGTGAAACATCTTACAGACGTGAAACATCTTAAAAAATAAGACCTAATTCAATCTAACAAATTCCCAAGGGAGAAATACATAGCACGTTAAAATAGCAAGCCTTTTTTGCTCATCATTATGAATCAGCATTGCAAAAAACCAAAACTTTGACAATAAAATCCTAACTGACACAGACGACCTTGTGAGAAACTTAGATGGTCACTACACATCAATCTCAGAATTTCTTGAAAACGATGACATTATTTCCCCGTACGAAATATTCAACTTGAAATAATTCAACTATTTCGGGATATTTTCCCGCTCCTTGTGCGTTACATATATTTTTGGACATCCAAAAAGTTTTTAAGTCTGGTATATTGGATTAATTCGCAAACTCCATACACGGAACATATTTCATCAAACATTAATTAAACTCGTCCAGCTATACTTATCGAACTGCGGTACCCAAATCAAAATAGAGGACACTTTATCTATAATTATCCGTCCTCAGGCGGAAGTCTCGTAGGGCTCTGTTCTTGCCTTATTATTGTACATAATGTATTGCGACAATGTCCCAATTCCTAGAGACGTCAATTGCCGCAGTGCTTTTTACGCTGACGAGTAGGCTTTCTGGACCTATATCAGATGAGCCACCAACAATCGCATTAAAAATTCGATTAACTCTTTTTTGATATGGGTGCAGAAAATGGCGTCAAACCCAAGTAAGATCTAAGCAATCTTAATTCAGCAAATAAATTATATCAAAAAACGGCACCAAACCAAAAAGAATATCCGTCTACATGTTCGGAGAAAAGTTATCCTACTACAAGATAATGTCATATACCTTGGAATTCCGTTATTCAACTGGAGTTCCACAATAAAACAAACTTGCGAGCATATGACCCCAAACTCTCCAACACCGATAACGCCTATATAAGATCTGTTATTGATTATAGATCAATTCTTTATTTGATCGCAACTAATATCTAAATCCATAGCTTAGTCAACTGTGAACGGAAAATGATATGCAAAATCAGCAGACTGCACTATCATTTTTCCAAGATATTTTGTAATTATTGCTCTATTTTCTATTCATGACCGTCTAAATTATTCATCTCCAACTTCTGAAGTACTGGGGCCAAAATATATAAATAATTCATTCTAAGGACACTAAAACGGTACACTCAGATTAATCAACAGTAAAGTACAGCAGACGAAATTGTTGAAATAGGATACATTAGTAATAGGTCAAAATGCAGAAATCAATGTGACCACTGGGATTTTCCGACTCCATCACTAAAATAAAGATCTCCACCTCTACTTTAGTAATTACCAATCTTAGTAGGTGTAACAAGTAATCATCACTGAGAGTTCTTGTGCTTATTTTTTATGAATTTCATGTTAAAGAAAGCACCATCACATAGATAAGTGCTTCCAAACATCGAGCGAAGCTGCAAACTAAAATATGCCCTCAGGAAGTAGCTTGAAAAAGTTGAACTCTCGTTCAGACAAGGTTTGAAAACAAGGATCAGCCTGAGGATTGCAGAGCTCCAATTGATATATTGATGGATGATTCTCAAAATGCCCATTTAAAGGATAATTGAAATCTAGCAGTTTAGTTGAAAGTCAGAAAATCTTTAACCGAATTCTTGAATAAAAAGTTCAATATATTCTAAAAACTTTGAAAACGTCGTATCTTCAATTTCCCCTGACAGCTCATGATAAGATGGAAAGTGTGTCAAATCATTTCTTGATAATTTGACTTCAAAACTTTTAACTTATTTTTGAAACCATCAACATGACCAAATAATTCTGATACACTTTGAAGTCTCCGGTTCAAGGCATTCAAGAATTATATGAAGTATAACTCGTCGAACAAGATTTTCACTATTGTTGGTACTGTCATTCAAAAGTATTGGAATTTCATTTCATAGTGCATAGAATTTCAAAATAAACCCTTAGAATCACTCAGTCAGCATACATTTGCGTGAAATGATAGATCTGTATACTGGGCTTGTAGCTTATCCAAAAATTCTCGGAATCTGCAATGAAAGTGGGCCTTATTGCCACCACATATCTTTTAGGAAACTGTCACCATGATATTCATTGTGTCACGTTATTTTACTGACATCCCACATAACGCCTCTTGGTAACCTGTCCCGGATTTCCTAATTAGGTCTACCGGTCGTTTATCTTCTCCTCTCATACACGGTGCACCATTTGTCAAAATACAAGAATACTTTTCAAAATAGCCATGTTGTTCCACTGTTTCATTTACTGCTTTAAATATATTTTTACCCTTCGAGTATCCACGCAAGGAGCACAAATCAAGAAGGTCTTCTTGTGTTAAGAAATCACTGAAAATCACCTGGATGAAAATAGAAAGGTGATTGGTGTCAGTCTGTTCGACATTGTCGCCCAAGCACAGTGAAACGTACGTAGCAGCTGCATTTTTCAACCATCTCTTCTAATTTCTTCGTAATTTTTCCTCCCATAGTATATACTCGTTTTGAGATTGTTTGATCAGAGAGGTAAAAACAGATGCAAATTTTGTAGATTTTGCAGTAACTGCAGAAATCTGCGTAGATGACATTTGTGTAAAAATACCTTTCTTATGTTACAAGTTCTTCTTTTAATCATGTAATCATGCAGCTCTTGAAACCTCCTCATACTTCTTTAATTGTTTTTCATGTGAAGTAGTGTAGTGTCTTTTAACATTGTACTCTTTACAAGAAGAAATTATTTGCATGAATACAACACATTGCAACTTGCCATTATTATTTGTGACGAAGTAATCCAGCTCAATGCATCTGTACAACTTCTATTTTTATCTTGTACTTTCATCTTCTTGCTAATGTTGCTCTAATCTAACATTGTCGAACAATATGTATAACAGATTCAAACTGGAATCGGTTGCCGCATTAAAAGTATCCGCGGGCGTCAAAACAAGGATAGCGGGATGCGGGTTGGACAGGCTTGGACAGAAATATCTATACAGGCGTAGCGCTTCAAACAATATAATAGCGAACTTTTTTGTCATTTTACGATTTTTAACATTTTCTTTGCGAAGGCTATATTATGATTATCATTTTATTTATTGGAAAAATCATGACCTGTAATTTCCACTAATTGTTTCTTTTTAAATAAATCGTTAAACTCTTCACCTTTTGTGCTTTCAACAAATCTAATTGTATGATAAATGTACACATTTGAACACAAGGCGTTTTCTATGCAATATTTCTAGATTTTAACCGCATCAAGCTGCTATCACCACCGCATATGCGATCTTTACCGTTTGGAAATTACCACCGCTTGCATCTTCTTAGATAAACGTCATAAAAGCAACGCAAATTTGGACCTTAGAAGAACAGGAAGAAATTTTTGATTGGTCGGAAGTACAGCCTTCCTAAAGTTTTGTAGCAAAAGTTTCTTTCAAGCTCCTTCTTTTTTTTGCGGCAGACGCCGTCGAACGCTAACGGCTTCGGCAACATGCCAGAAGCAACTTTTTCCCAGAAAATTCGCATAAAAAGAACCGTTCATGCTAGCTTTTCTCAGGCGTATTTTGGGTCAGAAGCTAATTGAGTGAGAAATCGCACATTTGAACTAGTTGAATTCATCATCAGATAACCAACTTATTCTTGTAAACGTGAGAAATCGTACTTTTGAATCTGTTGGCATCTATAGTTAGCGCCACCATCGAAATTACTTATTATTATTATTCAAACTAAATTAAATACATCTACAGTCATCATAAAAATTCTACTATCTTCGATTCAGGTATACTCTTATACTCCATTTGCAAATTTCTGCTGAATTTTCCAATCACTCAACGATAGCATCTAACCTTAAATAATTCTCTTGTACCAATGTTTCCTACCTATTCCGTGTACCTACATCTTTAATGAAGAAAAGAGGGAGGGAGACGACAGTAGAGGAAGAGGTACGCCAAACGTTTGGAGTATCAATTGAGCCGAGAAGAGCGACAAGACACCCAAAAGACCGATTAAAGTGCCGTTCACGCACACCGGGAATGCTAACAAACTTAGCCGATCCAATCAATCCACCGACGCAGTAGGAATAACCAACGACATCCCATGGCTCACCGTTACCTCATACAGCTCCAGCCGATGTTCCATAACCTCCCACGCCCAAAATTGAGTTTTTTAAGCCCCTGCCCGAATTATCAGATCGATGCCCAAAGCCCCACATGACCTTCAAGAAATCCTAGAAGCCATCTCACGATTCTTTAGATAACCGCCGTAGATGAAGAACATAAAAGAATAAAAAAATATATAAAAGGCTAATTATAAAAATAGAAAACAGCAAGTAAACACAAAAATGAACAAGAAAAACAAATCAACAAAAATCAGGTTTCCCTTGACCAATGCGTGTAAATAATATGGCCATTATGGCATTAACAAATCTTCTGAAATCATAATTCCAGGGTTAAAGGGATAACAAATCCTAAAGCCTCCTTCAACAAACTTTCCACTCCACTATCTTTCTCCGAACCATATTTACAACGGAAGTGGAGTTTAGTGGATTAAACACTACTGAGTACACCGGGCACGGTTCATTATTTGATGATTCCCCACCTCCTTCGTAAAACAAACTGGCTAAATATAATATGTATAAATCAAGTAATTAGCACGTAATGCTATTGTAGGAATTTATAGTTATATTTCTGAAAGTAACCTGTATTAGAACAAATGTCTAAAAGAAATAAACATATGGACATGGCGCAAACCAAATCCCTAGGGCAAAGATATCTCATCCATTTTTAATTGTTCAAAGAACCAACAGCACGCTATGATATTCTGTTTCAAGCTTTGTTAAAAATATTTCGCTTAGCGACTAATTCATCATCTAAATTTGACACCGTTTAGAAAAATGCTTTAAACTGCAAACATTTTCGTATGAATTAAATTAATCGTCTAGCGTGTTTCGTTTTCAGAGTGCAAATAATTAAGATTCCAAGGAAAGAGGCTTGGTTCAATTTTCATTTGATTTCGATATTCGCTTAATTTCGCTGAAATAGATACTTGTCTTATCTAGTATAATGACACAAATAGAAAGATTAATGGACTTTTTCGTCCTGTATAGGTCTTTCTTAATTAAACAGAAAATTAAATATTTATTTATAAATTAGAACGTGGCGCAAACTGATGGATTTAAAAGAATAATGTATTTTTTCTGGTGTTAATAATTTTAATTCTTGCATTCATTTTTGTTAATGGTAAGTACAGGGAAATTTAACTATAGCGGAATAGAATAATATGGCGGAAGATAAGGGGTGTAATCTTCTACTACATACAGATCCGGGCCATACACTCGTAAATGAACAAAACGTGTAGTGGTTCCAATCGTATGTTTTATTGGAATAATAATAATAATAATAATAATAATAATAATCATAATAATAATATATCCTCCATGTCATGTAGAGACTCCGGCGATGACGTTGTTTAATTCCTTTTGTGAACGTCACGCCTAAAATCAGGATACTTGTCCGCCTATAACGGTTGATGAGATACAGAGAACTTTGAAAAGCAAAAAGAACATCGCGGCGGCTGGGCCAGACACTATAACGAATTTTTGGTGGAAAAAGTTTACTTGCACACAGGTACATCTGGCTAGAGAATTCACATCGTATCTCAACGGAGAAAAGCCTATTCTACCGTGGCTTACTGAAGGACGGACAGTATTGCTGTACAAAAAGGACCATCATCTGATCCAAAAAATTATAGGCCTATAACTTGCCTAAACACTTGCTATAAGATATTCACTAGCATCGTAAATGAAAGAATATTAAATGCCATACAACCCGT
>WYDF02285913.1:0-16687 GCA_009867245.2 Adranes taylori
ATAAACTGTTGATACTACTGCAATGAATGAAAAACAATGTAAATATAAAGCTCTTAAAGAAATGCACGCTTAATTTGACCTCATTTTTATTAGAAACTAGTATGGGTGAAATATAACCCACAGGATTTTATTGGTGATTTATTTTGAGGATCGTATGTGGGTAAGACAATTTCAAAACTTAATTACAAAGGGTTCACCGATGAATTACAATGTACGAATATTCAGTTCCTGGAATATCCTGTATTTTATTAGTTATTATTTCAATAATCCGATGACTACCCTGCCAAACTAGGACGTTAGGATATTGGCAGTTTTTTTCCTCACTTTATGTCAGCTATATGAATATTAAATGCATGATTATTTATGATTTGCTATTTATGCATTTACAAAACGGTTCTATATAAAAGCTGGCCGGATGTGGCATGCCTCACCCGAAATGCTATCTACCGCTAAAACACAAATTCCAAAGCCTCTCTCATGATTGTGCAAATCCATTATGTTCAATACTGCACCTGTTTCTTCAGTACTGCACCTCAGTGGGCACAGTTTCGCACACTTATCCCTATGCACGACATAGCTTCAGTCTAGTTAAAATCCTTGTCTATTTATTTACTCTGGTTAAAATACATATATGAAAATTGAATGTGTGAAAGATACACTTGCTTGCACTCACAACTTATTCTGACATCTTCTGCAGGGAAAGCAGGGTGATGTAACCTATCTTTAAATTCACGATATTCCTTGTAAGTTTAAAAGAACATTGTTTGATTTCCAGAAAGTTAATTTAATATTTAATGATTTTTAATTAAGAAGATTTCATATTTAGTATTTATTAAGCTATTAAGTAAGATAAGTTTAACTATATTTTTCAAAGACTAAAATAACTTCTTGAAACATAAGACAAAAAGCAGGGAAGAACGACAGCAAAATAGAATTAAGAAGGGACATAAAAACGTAGTTAGGAAAAAATGACAAGAGGCAGCGCTATCATAAACGTTATTTACTAAGTTTTTCAGACTAAAAGAAAAACACACCGAAAGAGGTTCATACAAAAACTCACAAGGATTCGACAGTGTTTACTACTCGCTCACAAAGATATACTGGCAAAACAAAAAATATACGGAGAACATAGCTGCGCGAATATGGATCATTGCAATAATAATAAAAAAGAATTACAATAAAAAGTAATGAAGACATAAAGTTATACAAAACTGTGGAAAAACATATTCCAGCGGAAGATTACTTACAAAAAATTACGTTCAAAACATTGTTATACTTCTAACACGTTTTCTGAATAATTAAAATTATAATTAATGATGTACACACGCTGAAATGAATTAAATTAATTGGTTTACATTATCTGTTTATAGTTAATATATTTCTGTGTCCTAATACATTGAGGCTGTCACACAAAGCTTTAATTACGTCAATATATTCAGGAGTATTGAATCTATCCATATGAAATTTGGAGGCCAAATATTTCATACAGGTGTACCTTTAATTTAATTTAAAAAATGGTTCCCCCTAGTTGTTACATCTATTGTTTCAGGACCGGTTTAAAGTTCAGACCATCGTCAGGTGCAACCAAAACAATTAGACCTAGAATATATTACAAATATAGTGACTTGACTATCTCGTACCTCTAGCACTCTTTACAATTCAAAAAGTTTTTGTTATAAAATAATTTTTAATTCAGTTTGACAATCGACTGAAAATATTTTTATATCTACAGCATATGCCAAAAGTATTGAAAATTAAGCAACTTAGTTTCTTGTTTTCTATAGAACTATAGAGAGCTTATACATTATTGCATGTTAAAAAATAGAGAGATTTGGAAGTTCAATTTGTACACGTTAGTTTATTTAAATTGCAAATGGGATCCAAGGTTTACGTAACTTTTATTCAGTGTGAGAAAATATGAGAAAACTAGAGAAAATATGATTAAGACCTTCGATACATTTTTCATATTATTAACATCTCCTAACATACGACAAACAAGTAATAGCCATTGTTTCAATCGCCATGGTAGCACAATATATATTCTTTCTAAAACTCTTATTTGACAAAAAGTTGTTATTGTAATCTATAAGAGTATCCAGTCGTAAGTAAATCGTCTTAAGAGTATCCAGTAAATCGCTAGTTGCAAACTCATGAGTAAATTTAATTTTATCATTTAACAAAAATGTTATTAAATTTTAATTTTAAATCTTCCCCTTCACAAATAATTAGAATACCAGCAATGTACCTCCTATAAAAAAATGATCAATTCTAAAATATATGCGTCGGAAATGAAAATGTTGTTCTCTAAGTGATTCATAAAAATTTCTGATAAAACATAACTTAAGCAAGATTCAATTTCTTATTTATATATTTTTTGATTAGACTGAAAATAATTTCCGTCTAATCAAGAAACAATTTTAGATTATTGAGAATAAATTTAAACTCAGAGTCCGAAATATGACATGTCGTTGATTATTCTGAAATGATATTAGTAGGTAAGGCGTCGCCTGGGCCCGACTTGTTGAACAAAAGATCTGCCAAATGTAATCAAAACATCGGCCATAGCATCTAACACTAGTCGCGTCAAGTGGGCACGACATTTGGACTCAAGACACGCGACCGAACTTACGCACAGTAGTAGCGTCACCTGGACGGAGGATAGTTTAGGAGGAGTAGAGGAATATAAGGGGAAGATAGGCAACCGGAAAGTGGGGGAAGAAAGTAAGGTAAGAAGAAGAAAGTAGGGTTGAGTTTTGATAATAAAGGAGAGTTAGGGTAACAGGGATGGTGTAAAAGTTGTGAGTTAAGATAATGTGGATAAGTTGGTATAATAAGAGTAATCGCGATAAATTGGGGTAAATATGGGTAAGTAGCGATAAAGTGTGAAAGGGGAAGATAGAAAAAGGGAAAATATATTGATTATATCATCTATAATATTATGAACCATTTTACCATAAATATATTACATTGATTGTATACAAAATTAATTAATTAATTATTAAAAGTATTCAGTGCATATGCACGTAGCTGTAATACAGCAGTTGCCGACCACGGATTCTAAGCCAACAGCCACCAAGACAAGTTCCTTAGTCGCTCTAAAATGGTAACCGTTCCGCGGACTGCTATTTTGGGGTCTAGCATACATAGTTTTGTGGTTTGACAAGTGTCATTTGAAAATCCAAGATGGCGGTGGACTGCAAACTTCTGGTGTCTTTGAAACATGGTACAGACTCGAATGTGCCTGGAAATTTACTTTTTAGGCTAGTAGACGTCTATATCATGGAGCTGAGGACCTTACAGGAGCTGCGCGGTGGGGTGGAGGGGACTCCTTCGAGGTTGGCGGCAGGGGCTCATTCTCCGTTGGTGTTGCTCCTGGCTCTACAGTGGTGAGCGTCGTGCTGAGGGCTCTTTTGTGCGCTCTTTAATAGGCTCTTTCTGGTGCTCTACACAAAGATCTTAGTCCAGTGTTTGGAGACTGCAGCGGGGTCTCCTTGCATTTGAGGTTATGTAACTCGATTCTACCAAGGGTGATTTTGAAGCTCTGGCTCTGTTCTGCGCCGGGCTCTGCCCAGAGCCTGAGTGTGGATCTGTGCTGGGAGATGTCATGACCTAGAAACAACTCGTTCTAAACGTAATCTTCTTCACGCTATTATGTGGTGTCTATCATAAATAGTCGCCCGCTTTTACGTTTGGTACACATCAGGGTTGTGCGAGAGGATCTTTTCTTGGTCCACATTTTGAATTTTGGTAAGAGTGCTGAGATGCTACAGGGTTGCCATAGGAAAATAATGTACACGGATGTCCAAATTTTTTGAAAAGATGTATTAACAAGATTGAAATGCAGTTAGCACCAAAACCAATATGCTGACAGTATACATCTGGGACAGTTCTGGACACATCTGAGACACATCTGGGACACATCTGGACACTTCTAGGATACCCTTCTAGGACACATCTGGACATTTCTAGGACACATCTGGACACTTCTGTAACAAATCTGCACACTTCTGGTTTTCATGTAGGTTTCAGGTTATGTTTTATTCTTCTTCTTATATTTATTTTACGTAGACCTTCTTTCGCCTTGGCAATACCGTAACCTATATCCAAATTTATGTTTTATCGGTATTAAATATTTTTCTAACTGGTATGCCTTCTGTCAAACGCCGGTATTGTAGAGCCATGTCTACTCTTTATCAACTAGCTTCAAGCTTTCAACGCAAGATATCGTATACTCTGCGATGTACTTCCAGTATCTCTCTCTCTCTCTATTTGTTTGTTCCTCTCTTTCTTTTTATATCTGATGCAGCATATCTGATGCTCCCATCTCTATTATTCTCTTTCTATGCTTCACTCTTCCTTCCTCTGAATATCATGATTCGTCGACGCGTGGTTATTTTAAAAATAAGTAGATTCAACTGATTAATAATAAGAAACCTTATCATACAATCAAAACAAAGCAGAAACGATGTAACGCAATACGCATACGTCAGCAGTCTTATATGCATTTTAAGCCCTTTTATACAAAATAAAAATTAACTATAAACCATCAAAATAAATTAAACTAATTACTTAAAAGTTTTAATCTTTTAAAATAAATCGAATGCTTCAAAATAAATTTTGATTAAAATTATACGAATTAAACTGATTTATAAATATACGCGATACAAATTGTTTATGAAAAATTTTCTTTTTATTGTTAGATTCTTAAATATTCTTGATATAAATAGGTGATTATTGTTTTGATCAAATCAGATCTTTTTCAAAATCTTAACTATATTTCTATCGTATTTGAATGCTAAGAAGAAAGGTATACACTTGCATTCTTTTTATTTTTTTTAGATTTCAGTTGCTCACGTATTTGAAAGGAGCGAATACACTTGCATTTTGAGAAAGAGGGCAGAGGAAGAAAGAGGGAACCATAGAGAGAGAGAGAGAGAGAGAGAGAGAATAAGAGAGATGGGTGATAGAGTATATGATGCATCAGATATACAAAGAATGAGAGGAACAAACAGCCAAATAGAGAGAGAGAGAGAGAGGGATTTACTACTGGAAGTACATCACAGAGCATACGTTATCTTGCGATGAAAGCTTGAAGCGAGTCGATGAACAATAGACAGGGATCTACATTACCGGCTTTTGACTGCAGGCATACCAGTTACAAAAATACTTAGCACCGATAAAATATAACGTTGGATATATATCATGGTATTGCCAAGGCGTAAGATCGTCTACGTAAAATAAATGTAAGAAGAATAAAACATAACCTGAAACATGCATGAAAACCAGACGTATTCATATATGTTCCAGAAGTGTCCAGATGTTTCCTAGAAGTGTTCAGATGTGTCCAAGAAGTATCCAGAAGTGTCGGATGTGTCACAGAAGTGTGCAGAAGTGTCCCAGTGTGTCCTGTCAGCATATGGAAGGGTCCCCAGCTCCACCATATAGACCTCTCCAGCTCAATTCTACCAGCTTAAAATTCAAATTTCCCGCCACACTCGAGTCTCTGTACCATGTTTCAAACACACACCGGAAGTTAGATGTCAACCGCCATCTTGGATTTTCAAATGCCACCTGTCAAACCACCAAACTATTTATTCTATACCCAAAACTACCGCTCCGCGGAACGGGTGCCATTTTAGAGCGAATTAGGAACATGTCTCGGTGGATGCCGTGGCTGGTTAGATCGGCAAATACTGTATTAACACTACGCGCACATGGACTGAATACATTTAATAATTCATTAATAAATTTTGTATACAACCAATGTAATATATTTATGGCAAAATGGTTCATAATATTGTATATGATATAATCGATAAATTTTTACTTCTCCTACCTTCCCCTTTCTCCCCTTATCGCCAATTACCCATATTTATCCCAACTTATCCCGTTTACCCTTATTATACCAACTTAAACAAATTATCCTAACTCATACCTATGACCCCAACTCATCCCTATTACCCTTACTCACCCCTATTATCAAAACTCACCCGTACTTTTCCCTTACTTACTTAACCGGTGGAACGTTCCAGGGGCCTGTACAAAACACAAAACTTTAACTCTCTCTGCGGCCAGATCTCAATGACCCAGGGTGAGAATTATTTAAATTTTAAACAGGCAACTACTGAGGCAAATTTAACGGTAACCCATTAACATTTATATATATATATGTATGTTATAAAACATAAAAATAAAATTAACCTTTATTGGCATAAATACAACACAAACAATAGTATACAAAAACAAAACCTGCATATTTTCTACAAACTACTTCTCAAAAGTATATATATATGTAAGTTATATATATATATATATATATAACTGTATGTTATATATATATATATATATATATATAGGTGTGTGTAGTACGGACTCTACCACGACCCTTTGTATCATCTTAAAATTTTTAAAATCCTCCTTAACAACCAACACCCCTTATTACTTTACAAAATTACTAACTCCTAGATTAAATCACCAACCCCCTTTTTAGTTTTTTTGCTCCACGCTACCTACAGATGGTGCAATTCGTAAATTCTTGAACCTCTCGCTGGCATCCGATCCTCAGATGCACGTGAAAGTTTCTTGGGCCTCAAGATTGCTACTTGACACCAAGCACCACGCGAGCGGTTACTGCCAATAATCACCCAAAACTCCACCTCTTGCATTCTTTGATGAACCACAGGAACGATTTACTGCTACTGCAATCTCACCACAAGATGAGGAGGACTACGCCCTAGGGTGATTGCCTATAAAATTCCAACCACATTTTAGTCGCCATGTTACAACAAAAATATTCAATATCCTAGGCAATCCTAGCTTTCACCATCCGTAGTGGCTTAATATAATCCACCCCATTACCCAATCCACGTTACGTTGTTCACAAAACATTATGCTCTTGGCAAAATGGAATAACAAAAATTGCCATGCTCTTAACCGGAGTCTGCAGATGAGAGTGAAACAAGGAGACAATCCACATCCGAGCCTCGCAACTTGGTTCAGCAAGATGAATCCCCTATACTTCCCCTCAATCGCGATATCGCCACTTATGGCAGCTAACAACCAATCAGCCAACTCGATTTTTGCAGCATCACAAAATTACTAAAAATTGCTATCCCATCTTGCTTCTTGCTTCTCTTGCTTCTCTTGCTTCTCTTGCTTCTCTTGCTTCTCTTGCTTCTCTTGCTTCTCTTGCTTCTCTTGCTTCTCCAACAGGAAAATTGTTGTACATTTGTGCGAATTCAGAATCTTATTTATCCCCATCCATGAACACAGCAAAGATTTTAGTATCGCCGTATAGCCGAATAAACACTTCGTTCACAAGCAGCGACATCTACCCGAACTAATTCCTCTGCTCAACACAATTCCTGACTTATCAGGGAATATTACTCGATATCACACCCGCACAGGCTGCTCTTGCCTTACCTCGCGGCAGATGAACAAACAATCTTTCTTAAATAAACAGCGCAATTGGTTTTACACGAAGAGCTGCCACAGCGCTCCTCGCGATAGCTGACTTAACCTACCTAATTCGACTATGGCAATTAAGTAGAAACACTACCTTCCCATTCACTGATTTGCTGACTAGTAAACATATAAATCCAAAAACGTCAACAGATTGTTAATTACCGCACTATTTAACCACAATTGAACCGATTAATTATCAAGATACAAACAAATTTAGAGGAATTAAATCATTAAAACACAATAATAAACCTTCTGCACTGGTCCCGAATATTTCAAATAGCTAAGATCATAAATTTTGTCATCATCTTTCGAAAAATAACATTGTTTCGTGGTTACAAAATCTTTTAAATCCACTTAGCTTAGCAGGAATAAAGGCATTTTCAACATGCACTGCAACTAGGGGATATCCACAAGACCAGGGAAATAACAAAGTATTCTCAGAATCAAAGTACTAGCTGAATACCAATTCTAAGCATGAGTTGCACAAGAGACAAGTCCAATAAACAAACGCCAAAATAAATCCAGTCTCAGGAAGGATATACTCCCTAACATCAGGAAACTAATTATTCTAAATAATTTAAGTGTAACTAAGTACGTTGCCAAACCTATGGTTCATAAAATCGGTTAAAATTCGGTCTGAGAGTTTTAAATTTCAACCGCAAGTTTTACTAAAAACACAGCTATTACAAGCGAGATTTAGGTCTGATAGTGAGGAAATCTGAAATAGGTATGCATAATTGGATGAATGAAGAACATAGAAGATGTCTAGTGTATGGTGTGGAGGACGAAACATGGGAGCACTGGGTGAAAGAGTATAGGGGAATAGAATAGAATGAGGAACACAGATTAATAGCTGAGAATTGGAGGTAATGTATAGGGCATGAAAGAAAGAATAAGGGATCATGAAAAAATATTAGAAGAAATTAGAAGGACGAATATGTAATTTGCATGGTGAGATGGAAAAGATGGGAGTAAGAGATCCGGGGCTAAAGTAAGGGGAAGAAACGGATTGAAGTAATTGGCTTCCTCTTTTCACTTCTTCACTTATCCCATATCTCAAATAACAGTAAGGGAAAAGAGAAGGAAAGAAAAATGGATGGGAAGTGCAAAATGTTGAGGATATTTTTTCAGATTGTTTTGTTAATATTGGTTTTTTACTTATTTGAAAGGTTTTATTTTTTGAAGCTTTTTAAAGTTATTAGTATTAGTTTTATATTTATAATTATATATTTTGTTTTTGTATGCATTGAATTGTATTTTGGGTTTATGCCAATAAGGGTTTATTTATATTATTATTATATACTTATTCAGAGCAAACGGGATAAGTTGATTTGGCTGGTAGCCTAATACAACTCTACAGGATGCTACTGAAATCCGGACGTTGGTATATTTGCCTGTTTGGATATATTCTGGACTTATGCATAGTAAACTCCTGTTTAACAAGTGATAGAGAGATATCACAAAAAGCTTTCATGGTAAGTATTGCAAACACTTTGACGACTGTAGGCAAGACAACTAGATGGTGACCTGCTACGACTTCACCACAACCACAGAAGAAAAACAAAAGGTAGCAGTTCCAATTAGAGTCCAAGATGCGCGTTTCGATAGTTTGGATCATTGATCGGAAATGGGCTTAAAGGTAGATGCCCCACATGCCAAGGGGTTTCTAAACGCTCAGGTGTTCAAAACGCAATTTAGTTCTTTGTTTAGTACCTAACAGCAACTGTTTCCAACTCATTTCATAAGAAAAACAATCTTACTCAGTAAACATTCAAGGTCATATTACGAGTATTTTTGTAATATATTATATATACATAGTATGTGCACCCAAAAATTTTTGTACTACAAATTTTCACTATTTGCTAATTAAAGGGTTAAAAAGATTTAAATAAACAGTTAAAAAGTTTGTATGTCGAGTTCCAATTTGCGTTTCTTTATAAAACATACCACAAAAGTTAAAATCTGCAAACATTAATATCATATAACTAATTTAATTCTTTAGAACAGTTTTGTTCACACATTGTATAATCCATATCATAGAAGATACAATGATGTAAAAAAAGCCACTGTTTTTGATGTCAAAACCAATTCAAACTTGAGAAGTTTTTAGCTGTCGCTAAACATTTTCATCGTTTCACAGTAAGTTTCTCCTCCGTTTTTTCTTGTATATTTTCATGCACACATGTGTTCTGCAACGTGTAGCATTTTCCCCTGACGAATATTCGCGATATTTAAGGCATTAACTTTTTATCGCTCTTAAAACCCTCTTGTCCCTCTTAAAACGTTTCTTAAGTGTACTCCACAAATTCTAGAATTTTTTACAACAAACTATATACACCTTTAGCTTAGACTTATTTAAATACAAAGAGTGTCTTAAATATATGCATTTCTGAATGTTCATATTTTTAAATTGATAATGTAAATGAAGTCATATATAATTAAATTGCTTTTATTTATTAATGTATATATTTTAGTAGGAATGACTTTAAAAAAAATGTACAGTCCTAAAAGTAGGACGAAAAATAAAATATTTTGATCCAATCTGGCTAATAAATAAGCTTTTCATAAAAGTACATTAATTGCATCAAAGTTTCGTAAACGTGAACTGACTAGCTAGAGTGTCATCAGTTCGATTCATAATCATTTTCGTGTTTATATTGCATATGTGCCAGACTTTTATTTTCGACTGGTGAGTTTAGAAAATAGCAAGTAACCTATAGCAAATGAAATATTCTTTTCAACGGCATGTTTTAGTTGTACAATTATGTTTAGTATTTAGTTGAAATTGTAAGGGTGCTAAGGCCGAAAGTTCGTTCCAATTCGAGTGGAAGGAAAAGTTTTTATGAGGAAAAATTGATTCAGTTAAGAAGTTGTGAAAAACTCTTTAATAACAATGTATAATTTAATATATATTTTATTGTTTTATTTTCTTTTGTAACAAATATAATCGCAGATAGCAATGCCTTTACATGATTTAGGTCTACTGTGTTTAAAGAGTTGTCAAAGCAAAATATTTAAACTAAATAAAGATGTAACATTCAAGTTAAATTATGAATCCAGTCATTTTTATGTATAAAGACGAGGTTAATCTGAAACAGTATATGTTTGATAGAATATAGAGCTGTTCTATATTCTACACTTTCTAATGCGCATGCTCACAAACTTACTACCTGTGAACGAAGAATACTTCACAAATTACACTTCCAATTTCCGAGTGCCCTACTATATGAACACTGCTCAGCTGAGCCAGATCGTCTAAAATCTCTACAGTCTAAATATCCTACTCGACGTGATGCAGAAAACAACCCAATAGCCTACCAAAATCTTCGTTCTGATTGGAAAGTCAGGCACCAGCGTAGCAAACTGCCATGCAGACCGTTCCCACATCGGGCAGCTCGAATTATCCAAACCATGCAGGAACCTCCTGAGGATCTCCAAGATATCCTTGAATCAATTCCACTGTCCCTAAGATGATTCCTTTGCCTATATTATAAAAAAAAACGACAAAAAAAATTAAAAAATAATAAAAACAGAATAAAAATAATCGATAAAACAAAAAACACAAAAAACAAACACTCCCTTCCACAACATTCTTATTTTCTATTTCAGGTCAACTAACATCCACTTGCGCAGTCAAGCAAGTACAATAAATATACATGAACCACCAGCATTTCAGCTCACCCCACTAAACCAAAATCCCTCATCAGTTGACAATGCTATGGCCAAGGTTTTTACAGGTTCCTTTGGCTTTAAAGCGAATGCTATAGCGTATATCTTATTTACAAGCTATCAGCTTACCATAACTTCTAAAAGCATTCCACTCACTACCAGGTCCAGACTGAAGAAGAAGATAAATCCTAAAGCCTCCTTCCAACAAACTCTCCAAACTCCCCAGACGATATACAATCCCAACAGGGAGGGGAGGACTAGTTAGGGTAGAAATCCCACACTGGCCGATACACAGGCTTCCATCACCTTTTGACGGTTTCTCCACTCCCTACGTAAAAAAACAGTATATGCTGAATAGTCAATTCAGACTAAAGTGAATCAGACGAAGTATGCTAAAGTGATCAACTAGTCAATTGAAACAAAGTATAATAAAAGCTATATTGTATTGTTTCTCTGTTTTCAGGTTTGCACTTTTGTTTATTCTTGTAGTTGTATATACTTCTTGGTGTATCTTTTAAATTGAGTAGGTTTTTATGTGTCATATTTTTTGATATTATCCTATCATATTATGTTTTTTTTTTCCATAATTGCTTCTTATTTGATTACCGTGTGTGTACGTTTACCCTATTTATTGTTGCATAATCGTGTAATTTCGTCTATTCTGTCGGTTATGTTGTTTTTATTGTAGTTATTTTTTATTCAATGTGCTATTTTACATGTTTCCAGGTTTCTAATTTCACTAATTTTTAATTTCTTTATTCCTTATATAATCATTTGTTATTGTCTACTAAGTTTTTTTAAATATTGTTTTGATTTCATTTTGCGTTTTTTGCATTTTTTTTTCATTGTTGTGTTTCCGCATTTACTTTATATTTTTATTAGGTACTGTAATACTGTGATATCTAGGCATTCTACACTAAATCACATATTTGCCGGTGAAGTTAGCTCTCTTTATAACTCCGACTAATGTACCATTTTTTTTTCTATACATTTTACATTTCCTTGAAGTTTAGGTTCTCATCCAGAGTGATTCCCAAATATTTGTAGTTTTGTTCCTGTTTTAGTTGTTTGTTATTAATTCATATGTCTAGTTGTAGATACAATTTTTTTTTGTGTGTGAAACATACATGTTGTTTTATTTGTATTTATCTGCCAGTGTTTTGTAGTTTCTCGATGTATTCTCTATTTTTTGCTCAATTTCTGCTTTGTTACTTCCGTTGCATATTAATAACGTATCACCGGCAAACATAATATATTTATTTCCATTTTTTGCGAAGTCTTGTACGTACAATAAACAAAGTATTGGTCCTATTATTGTATCTTGGGGTACACTTATGTTAATGTATGTTTCTGCTCATAACATTTTTGTACTTTACCATTTGCTGTTTATTTGTGAGTTAATCCTTTAATATTTCGTGTATTTGTCCTATGTGTGCTTTCTTTCCAATTTTTTAAACAGTATTTTGTGGTTGACCGTATCGAAAGCCTTTTGCGTATCTAGATAGTTTGTTACCACATAGTTTTTCATATCTAGGAATTTCTTCGAGTAGTTTTATAACTGCTTCTGGTTGGTGTTTTTTTGGAATGCGTACTGTTTCCTACCATATCTGCCAATTGTTTTGATAAATTTAGTAATTCAATTTTTTAATGCATTTTCATAGATTTGTGCAATTTGGCTCTTTAGCGATATCGGTTTATACTTGTTTGGGTTACTTTTATCACGGTTATTTTTGTATATTGGGGTAACTATTGTATCTTTTAAGATGTCCGGGAATTTTCATTTTAGTATCATATTGCTGATGCTTTCTGTAAGTGCTCCTATTATTAAATCTCCTAATTTTATTTTTCTTTAAGTTCTTTATTATTTGCTTTACTTAATTTTTATTTGATGGTGCCATATATAATGTTTTTGCTATTCTTTCATCGCTTTGCATTCTCCAGTCTATTTTACCTTTATTTCTTTGCAGCTTCTTTTGTGATTGTGATGAAGTGTGTTCAGCGATATCTAGCTCTTTTTTCTAATTATATCATTGTTTTAGATAATTCCTGCAGATGTCTTCTTCAGTATTTTCCTTATTTGTCATTAGCTGATTAACTGTTTTCCATATTTTGTAGAGATTGTTTTCTGTATTTTAGAACATCTGTTTTGCAGTAGAAACACCTTTGTTTTTGTTTTTGCAGACAAATATGTTTGCGTAGAAACATATTTGTCTGTTTATCAGTTCTCATAGAGTATTTTTTGTTTGGTCATATGTTTGTTTTTTTTTGTTTTTTTTTACTATTGTTATCGTTGCAGATGTTGTTTTATGTTTTTTTCTATATCTATTGCAGACTATTTTTATTATTTCTTTTCCGCAATTTGCTTTTTCTGTATTGTTATTTTGTTTATTTTTATGTGCATGCTCTTATGGTCATATATATTTTCATTCTCTAATATTATTTGCATTTCATATTCTTTTAGGTTTATTATAACGTGTTCAATTATAGTTTTCTCTATTTGTATTTATGTCATTTATTCTTGTTAGGTTTTTTCATTTATTTCATTTATTATGTTATGAAAATTGGATGAAAATGAAAAACAAACAATAAACTAAAAAGAGGTTTTTTTATATAATAGTAGAACGTAACATTATATTTGTCAATAAATAAAAAGAAAAACAAGTTTGAAATTCATACAAAAACAATGACAGTTATATTCTTCAGGTAATATAAAAATTTTAGATAAAAAGTGAATTTGAAGTATATCTATTCTTTGCACGAAATACAAGTAAAATAGTGTCGCAAATGTACTTACACACATAGGTAGCGGAAAATGGACATGGACATAGGTAGCATCTGCGTCTTACGGTATAACCACTTTGTCTAGGCTGCTCCTCCCAGGTTATTTCAGTTCGTTTTACTTTGGAGATTATTAGGCGAAGTTCTCTGGCAGGATTTAGCATCGTATAACTAATTTGTATTTGCTCATTGATAAGACTAATTCCTAATTCTTTTATAAATGTGGAACGAGGTTTTCTACATCCAGGATTAGTTGCATAAAAAATTATATGAATATTTACTATAGCAATATCCAATATTGAATATCAAATTACTAAAGCTTATCGACGACATCTACTATCTCAACGAATTAAGGCACGTCTCTGATCAAGGCCACCAACGCGACCCTTCATTACGTTACAGAATTTGATCACCTCTGACTTTTTTTCTCCTGGTCAACAGAATTGTGGTGATGCATAGTTGACAATAATATTACGGATCTACTTTTTTTAGGCCATGCCAAATAATTGTTAAATCTCTAGTGAAGCAAAAATATTTTTAAAGATAACTCTCTAAAATTTAATAAATCGTAGTCTACCATGTTAAAAATAATCCTCTGAAGCTTCAATGTATTTAATGTTAACTGCATTAGCTTGTGAAAGTGTTTATTTTTCTTATAATGTGAAAGTAAAATAACCCATTTTGGATTAAAATACATCAATTTGGCCAGAATTCATGAAACATGGTAAGTGAACTATGCTCATCACAAATCGAATTTTCAATAAATTTGTAGAGTTTTTCAATAGAAACATTTAAAATGTTCAAGGAATTGATTTATACCTACAAAGTGTTACAAAACGATAGAGTTTTTCATTTTCACCCATCTAAAAGTTGGTCATTTTAAACTTGTTTTAGCATTTACATGCAATTCACGAAGAGCCCCGACTGCCCAAAATAAGAGGTTTTCGCGCTAAAGCTCTATCGAATAAAACGTAAAATTAAATAATAGGATCATTTTTACTCTTATAGAATACGTGTGAAACCATCCTTTCCATGTTTAATTTCAATAAATATGAACAAAACGTAAATTTTCTAGAAAATAGGGGTAAACCATGTACTTCAAATCTTTACAGTTTTCAGCTCAGATATTTTAGAACTTATTACATAAATCTGGTCAAAAACTAATATTATATAATAGTTTATTACCAAAATCTCTAGATTATTCATATTTTCCACGTTAATTACAATATTAGTGTCTAGTGCAGAAATCGAATGCGCCTATATTTTTAGTGACCTGCATTTTTGGAACAAACATGCCCAGACCTGTGTTTACATATAAACGAAGGCGTAATATAACCTCCATAAGATATCTAAATTTCACTGTGATATATTGACTCGTTGAAAAGTTATGAATAGAAATCTCTAAAAATTCTTATAAAAATGATATTAAAATTGACATTAAATGAAAATTTTAAAAAATTTAAAAACTCAAAAATACACTTTTTTATTAAAATTGAAGATTTGTAATTTTTTTCAGAATAAAGAAAAGAATGCTCTTTCAGGCAATAGTAATAGTAACGTCATCAAGCTTTCCATGTACGTTATAGCTTTCCATGTACATTTGGACCATAATATTAATGGTGGCCTAATTTTGGGACCATTTTTATCCATCTTCATTTTATCAAAATGAAAATATGCGCGTCGACTGGTTTATTTCTTTATCTCTCATATGACAACAACCTTGAGATCCTCACTCATATGAGTTTGGAGAACATAGACTCCCCAATTTGTCATACATTTTCATGGCTGAAATTTTCTAAATTTTTTTTTTCAAAAAATCTAGATTACTCAAAAATTTCATATTTTTGCATTTTTTTCCAAGTAAACACGAAGTGCATTGTAAAACCCCATTTTTCTTGGATTTATAGAAATTTGGCAATTTCAAAAACTTCATAACTTTTTCATAACTTTTTTGGAAATGGTTTTTTTTTGAAAAAATGATCGAAATAAATCTTCTAGAGAATTTCATTGTCTCTTAAATTCCGTAAACGGCATATTTTTAACCTTGTCAAGTGCTGCCCATGTTGTCACGAAACATTCGTTTTTACGCTTTTAGTAATAATAGATAAAGATTTTCCAACTTCATTAGCTTTGTTTGGCTGAAATTGTGGTGGAACATCATTTTTATTCTTATGCATAGTGCTCACGTATATCAGACAAAGCATCTCAGTTCTTCAACGAGCTGTACAGAGGTAAACAAGTTGTCGCCTGTTACAATGCGATTGGTATTAGCAACTGGTTCCACTAACGTAAGTACTGATCCAGTTCGTACGGAAAGCTTAAAAGAATTTGGTTTATTGCCTTCTATTTTACACAAAAGCATTCACTAAATAATGGGTTCTGGCATTACCTAAGCACATGATCTTTATACCATACTTGACCGCTTGAGCTTTAATATACATTTTAAAGGGACACCTGCCCCTAAACCCTACCAACATCTCTTCATCTGTGACATATTTGGAACAGGTATAGTTTGTTATACTGTTGCTAATGAAAGCATTGAACAAATAAGATGCCGCAAGTCTGTCACCGTTAGCCTTTTTTCGACTCTGATTTTATGATTGTCAAATGTAGTTGCACGCAGAAGATATAAAAATCGCTTCTTTGACATTGTTGCACGGAAAATGGGTCACAATCTGTTGAAAAGCGTAAATTTGCATCCTCGTGGTGTCTAGTGGTGAGATTTAATTTGACTCCACGATAGTAGTTAAGGGTTTATTCACCTTTCATATCATTT
>WYDF02285924.1:0-16685 GCA_009867245.2 Adranes taylori
AGATGGGTGGACCAAACTAAAGATCTAATCGGCCAAGGCCTACATGAAACTGTAAATATGGCCCAGAATAGAGAGGACTGGCACAATGCTATAAGTGCTGCTACGGGAGCATCATAGTCACTAATCCCTTCCCAGGGAAATGGACCAGAGAGAGAGAGAGAGAGAGAGAGAGAGATCAGTAGAAAGTTGGTAGCACGAAAGAGACCTCGCTCAGGTGATAGATCCGAAAAAATGTCAACTTATTTTTATACAGTGAGTTGTTTTTGTTTTATACACTTCTGGGCAAAATTTACGCATCAGCCAAAATTACAGGGGGGTTCATTCAAAATGTAATTTAATAATTTTAACGTAATTTAATTTAGCATGTAACTTTATTTTATATTTACGGCGTTCATACAAATGTTTTAATTTTACCTAAGATTTAATATTTAGCCAATGAAATATGGTCTTTTAGCTTTCGCACATGCTCAAATCTGTGTATGAACCAATCTTAACAAACATTTATTTAATATTTTTTCCAAGCCCTCGATCCGAAAATTTTAGTGGTGCGTTATTTTGTCCAGACCTGTACCTCTTACTTATTAAACTGTATTATCCAGATCCGTCAAAATGGGGAAATGATAAAAATTTGCAAGAAAGCCTTTTTGAGTTTACATGATAATACTAAGAGTAAACTCGAGCGTTTACAAGAGCACCTATCTAATGAAAACGGAGCTCCCCCACTGGATCGCAGAGGGAAGCATCAAAATAGGACAAACAAATTGTCAATATAGATTAATCCTTCAAAATAAACCGGTTAAACCTATTATTAAATAAGAATATTTTAGAATAAGTTATTAAATAAAAAAGAGTCAGCCTGTAAAATTACAAGCAAAAGCATGGGCCCAATGCATACTCCCTCCAGAGAATAAAAGAAAAAGTCGCAAAACGGTGTGTTGCGTACTACAATAGGGGTAAAACAAGTGAAACTGTCTGGAGTTGGTTTTCATTTAGAAGAATGATTTGAGATGTACCATACACAACATTCATTCTAGAGTAGCAGCACTTGCGAGTTCATACATTCAGCATTAGACGTGCAAATTTTCAGGAAACAATATTTATTCGTTGATTTAGGGGATACTTTTAGGGGATTAAGTCAGCTAATTGGGTACTTAAATATGGCATCATTGGATTAAATTTTATCATTTTGTATAATCAATTTATAATCAATTGGGTCACGAGTTCCAATATCGTTCAGTTTTCTGAAGTCGTGTTGTTATCTTATGAACATACGTTAATAACTTGACAACATGACATAAGTTAAAATTTATTCACTTTTGCAGAAGACAAAATAACGGAAGTAGATTTTTTTATTGTCAAATTTAGACAGGCTAGGTTTTTACGTAAAATATAATAAAGTAATAGCAGCTCAATTTTTAATACACAATAAACTAAATTGTTTACGCTCAGATTAGAGGATGAATTAATAAAGAACTGAGGAATAAGATATTTGAGGATTGAGGACTAGGGGATTGAGAAATAGGGGATTGAGGAGTAGAGGATTAAGGAATGGAATGGAATGGATTGAGGAATGGGGCGGACGAGGATGACAATAGAGAATTTTTCCCACGGAATAGAGGATAAATATTTCTTTTGACTTTTAAATTTAGAAATGAATTCTATATTATCATTTGCTTATAAAAATTTAATTTCTAAAAATTTAAGTAATACTGTTAATTAGACTACCACACTGTATAAAAAGAAAAATATTTCCAAATGCATAGTAAGAAACGAGACGTTTTAAGGTTACCTAAAAAAATATTTTCTTACGCTTTTCAAACAAAACTAAAGAAGACAGAAGTAAAGGACGTGTCGTAATTCCATTTAAAAATTGAAAGCTCTTTTTGTATTGTTTATAGTTCGATAGGATTGTCGCATGTTAAAAGCTTCTACTTGTGTCTAAAATATATTGTGTGTTTGAAATAGAAATGTTCTGAACGGCAACGTTTTGAAAATCTATATTTTTGATACATGTAAGTTAAAATAATGAATGTAAGATATGATCAACAGAAATCATTTAAAATTTCACAAATTTTGTTCATAAATGTTGTAAGGTCCAAGAAATTGTATCATCAATCAAGCTTGCTGGACTTAAAGTTTCCTTTGTGTTAATGAAAGTGCCAGTTGAAACTTCATACCAAATGAACATAAAACATCTAGCAAAAATCCAGCTAAAGTACTGTGTATTAAAAGTCCGCGCTGCACACATTTGCATTTAATATTTTCCTGTCCTTAGCAAGCTGCAACAATATTAACACATTCGCAGTCATGCAGATTTTTGAGCATGTGCCAATTTTTTTTAAATTTTTGTTCAACACTGTAGAAAATGTGGAAAGATCCTGCTGGAAACCATAATGTTTTTGCATATGGTCAAGAAGCGGGTCTTAAGCCTGAGTACGCAGCATTCATTGTGGATAAAGGCGCTATAGACTATTATTCGTTATTTGTTGACGACGAAATCTTAGATAATATGGTATCTGAGATAAAGTTTTATGCCACACAAAGACTTCTTATATGTGAAGATGTGGCACCTGGTTCCAGGCTTCGAAAATGGAACCCGACAGATAGAACTGAAGAGAAACGTTTTTTTTGTGTAGTTTGGGACATATAGGTGTTGTAAAACTGCCAACTATGCGACGTTATTGGAACACATGTTCTCTTCTCAAAAATTCTGTTATATCTGGCACTATGCCCAGAAATATCTTTGAGTTGCTGCTAAAAATGTAATGCTTTAGGAACAATGAAATTTGTCCTGAAGGGGGCAGGTTATATAAAATAGAACCTTTGATAAATACGTCCCTAAAAAAATGTCAAGAGGTCTATGTTGGTGAAACAGTTTGCATAGATGAAGCTCTCGTTCCATTTCGTGGACGTTTGGTACTAAAGCAATAACCCACAAGTATGAAATCAATAATTTTAAACTTTGTTGTGATAACGGGTACACCTGAAACATGAAATTATATTGGGACAAGGAAGAAAACGCTACCCTTTCCGTTCCGACGAAAATTGCCATGCATTTGTCTGAAAAGTTATTGAATGCTGGGAGGACAATCGTAACTGATAACTATTATACTAGCATTGAACTTGCAAATCAATTGTTTGATGAACAAACCCACATATTAGGCACTCTATGAAGCAATCACAGAGGTAACCCAAAAGAAGCAGTAAACAAAAAAATTAAAAAACGAGGAGGACCAGTTGAAGAAAATAACGGAGGCATAAACATTGGAAAGTGGCGAGACAAGCGGGATACTATCTTCTTGTCAACAAAATATGGTGACGAAAGGGCGGAGTAAATAGGCGAATTGACAAAATATATAAACCAGTTTCTTTGTATTACAATTCTATGGATTACAATTCCGGGAAATCTTCTATCGACGTGTCTGATCAAATGGCAAGTTATAGCACTGCTCTTCGAAAATCAATAAAATTGTACAGGAAAATAGCATTGGAGATATTACTTGGAACAGGCATTGTAAATGCCTTTTTACTGATCAGAAAAGTGAAGCAAGAAAACAAACTATCACGGAATTTAGAGAAAACATAATTTTGTCATTATTGGAATCCAATATTGAAATTCAAGAAGAGGACCAAATTTCTACCCCATCCATTTCGAAAAAAAAGTGTAAGATTGAATATGCATTCTTACGCAAAAAAAAGAAGGGACCTTCAGCTAAAACCCGGAAAGATTATAGAGGATTTTATGAAAATAAAAGAAAATTAAATTTGAACAAAAATAATGTAAAAAAAGTTACCACATATTGCGTTCAATGTGAATACATATATTGTAATACATGTCGCATCAGTCACAGAGCATAGGTAGAACATTTAGTAGAACAGAACCCGGCGGTTACTTATGACCGTCATGCCCTAAGAGTCAAGCTACACATATCGCGAATGTGCGGCCGCGAATGTGTTAACAATACGTGTATGCAACCATTTATTTACAAGTTATTTTAAAGAAATTTTCAGTGTCCGTTTTAGGGGAGGTGTTAACTTGTACCTACATTTATATGCATTTGTTCTAAGGTTCATTGAATTTATTACATCGAACATTTAGAAAACTTTGAAGATTTGAAGTTGTTTATACGCAAGCACACGTTTAACGTACAGAATGTATGCATAATAGTTACATATAAGATCATAAGCTGTTGTAAATATAGATCAGTGTAAAATACAGTAGCTTTTCTACAAACATCGAGGAATTTTCTCAAAAGTCAGCATTAATACCTTTCAGACAATTTTTCTTCCCGAAAAATCGATGTAATAACTTTAACACTTGCTTTAACAATTATATATTTTCATACACCCACTAACCTAACCGTACCTAACCTATAATCGTTGGTACTTTGCGGGCGAAGAGGAACTACGGGTCAGGCAATGCAAGCTAGAACTTGTCTGGACGTATCGGGAACAACGATCGAATGGGTGAATTAGTGATTGAATGAAGTAATGAAATGAATTAATAAGTGGATTTTATGTACATCATTAAATAGATTTGTGTTTTACAAATACAAACGCATTGCCGACCTCACGACCTCAGCATATCTCGCAAGGGAGGCGGAGGCGTGCCCTACATGTTGGGAAGTTCTGCTCACCTATTAAAATTAATGCACGAAGTTCTGTATTTTAGTTCTGGTTCTGATATGAAAATAATGCCTACATTTTAAGGGCGAAGATCTTTTATACTATACAAATGGTTTAAAATTTGGAAAATCCTGGTTTCATTTAATTTAATTTATATATTAGAAATCAGTTTATCGTCTTCATACATGTTTCAACTAGCGCAACCCTCAAGATAAAAAACAATGTGAACAACGAGAAAGAGAATTATAATAAAGATTACTAACACATAAAAATTAAGTTAATTATCAAAATTCAGCAAAATTAAGTTACAATTAATTAATGACTCATATTTATATATTAGTAATCTTTATTATGATTCTTTGACATTGTTGAGAATTGATCTGTTCCCGAAAACGTTTGCTAATTTTTTACAATTAAAATAAACGTGGATCAAGACGATAAACTGGTTTCTATTAAATATATAATCAGAAATGGTCCACGGCAGTATAATGTTTTAATTAATTTAATTATGTTATAAAAGTATGACTACTATCGTTTATGTGCGATACCCTGTATAGGACACGAATAGTGCATTTATAAAGCAACCACTCTTCAGTAAATATTTGCGCAGTTAATCAAGCATGAGGCCCGAACAGTGCACTCAACATTGCCGAGATATCTGTTTACAGACTACTTAAAGTCCAGCGGATCTACGCTTGCCTATACGTATGAGTGTACGGGACGATCCTTTTTCAAAGAAAAAAATATGTCAACTGATATTTTCTCATGCTTTACGATACACACACTCGCACTATGATCCTTTGTCCCTTTCTAACCGTTTTACTTGTTAAATCGAAACCCACTACGTATGTAAGGTCTCTTTTGTCTGGTGCCATTTACTTTGCCGTTCTAGGCTTTTTTTTCTCTCTCATTCACATTCTAACGTCGATACGGATCCAATGATTTGGACAAGGAAAGCAGATGAAGATTCTGTTAGTTCTAATACATTTTGCGGCCTACACAAAGCTAAAGGTTCAGTTTCTATCTTTTTTCTTCAGATTTTCCATCCTGTTTACTTTGGATTAAAATTTATTAAACGGGAAAGAGAGAGTGAATCAGTTATTGTCTTATGGATTTTTCAAGTGAGTGCAAATTTTAATAAAACTAATATCAGAAAGATAATATGACATACAATAATAATGCAAAAGGTTAGTGAGTAACAACTCGATAATCAATTGTGTGTTTGAACATTTTACTCCACTAGGAAATCCAACACAAGTCTCCAGATTGTCGGACAGGTGTCCACTCTATTAAACTAGCAGCAGGCTATTGATTTCAAGGAATGAAACATATGTACGAAAATTCAACGATATGCAACTTCTAAACAAGTATTGTGTTTACTCGACATTATCGTCAACTCATTAATCAGGCGTTTTTCCGGTAGGTGGTACCACTAGTCTTGTTTGATCTTATAAATATTAATTTGTGTTTAATCCCTTATGATCAGCGAACAATATGTAATAAAGAAATGCGAAAGAATAATGATTAACATAATTTTCCTGTACAACAATTCAAGTCTTGTTTCTCTGAGACTTCGAGGTTTTGCGCCCTATTATATATTATATTATAATATGGATAGTGCGCGTGGCAGAACCATTTTAAGCGAAGCTAGAAAAGGAATTGCCAATGTTATTAGTGTGATGAAGTATAAATGCTGGCAGGGTCCTAACGTAACAGGATATTGTCATAAGAGTTACCTCATTTCAGCGTTGGATTTTTGTAAATATTTGATCTACAGAAGGATTTTTTTCATACTATAGATTGGTGTTCAAAGCTGGATCGTCAATAGAAAATTATCAAAGTCAAATGAACTCTCTGAACTTGGAAAAATAGATAAAAGGAAAAGTTATTCCGAATCTGCTACCTAACTCAGTTGTAGTTATGGATAAGGAGTCGTAAATAAGGTGCCAACTAAGATCTCGACTTTAGATAAACCATTTAACAGACTGATCGGCTGGATCTGCAAGACTCTTATCGTTTTTTTGTAATGCTGACGGTAATTGCATTTTTCCAGCATTTTGGAAAATAACTGCACACAATAATTTTGTTAATGATTCCTGTGCTCGTTTTTGTTGTCTGTGGTGATATATTATTTACTTCCTCTTCTTCAACTTCTTTGGGAATATTCTGTGTTTTAGCCGAAACTTCGCTTGGTTCTCCGTCTCTACTATATTCAGAGTGGAAACCTTGTTGGTTAATTGGTTTTCAACGTGATTTGCACAAAGTTTGGCTTTGTCTTTGTTCTCGCAAAATAACTGGCCCACTTTTTGCAATCAACGGAACATTCTCCTCTGTGTCTTTTTTCAGCCTTTTTAAGTAACTCCAAAATTTGTTGTCTCCGTCTATCTCGCATGTTTCTACAATAGATTTGTTCCAGTTTTCGTTTCGTTTCTTGTGTAATATATCTTTCACCTCGTGTTGTGCTATCTTAAGTTTAGTTTTGTCATGAGGGTGCTTTGACTAGGCGTAACTAGTTTTTTCTTACAACCATCTGCTTTTCTTCTCTATTTAAATCCCATCTATTCTCCATGTCAACTGATGCCGTGCTGTGCTTAAGCTTTCCATGTATAGATTTTGTTAGGTGCTCTACTTGTTTAATCTCCTCCCTGCTTTGGATATTTTCTGATAGCTGTACCAAACTGGTCATTTCATAAGTGTAAACTGGCCAGTTATCTTGGTTGGTGCACGTTTTGCATACATGCTTACATTTTTCACCTACATATACACTGGAAGGTAATATGACTGCAGCTTGTGTGAACTTTTGTTGCCTCCAGTTTTGAAAAGGCATATGATCGTATGTGGAGTGACGGGGTAGACTTCAAAATGTAAGCTCTTCAATTCCCAACAGAATTGGTCAAGGGAACTCAAAATTTCCTAAATAACAGAACATTTCAGGTTAAACCATGAAACAAACAATCATCAATAATAACAACTAGCCAGGGCCTATCTCAAGGGTCACCGCTATCCCCGGTGCTATTTAATATTTATGTGAGTAATATGTCTAAACTCTAAAAGCTAAAACATACAGAGATAGTTACTTACGACCTAAATGCAGGATAAGAATAGAACGAGGTCTAAAACCATTTCTGAGTTTTGCAATATATGGGAAATAAAAATCAACTCAGCGAAAACTGAAATAGTCAAATTTGGTAAAACAAATTTGGTAAAGGGCTATAACATTCATGAACAAAGAAAATCAAGCCTAAACGGAGCGCAATGGACCAAATATTTGGACAAGGCAAAGGAAAGGGTCCTAATGAACCACACCAGACTTCTAAGAATAGTACTAAATGCACCCTGGTATACAAGAAATTCAGAAATAAAAGGAGGGCGCAAAGTTACATTGATATTAGAACTAGCTAAAGAAAGAAAGAAGAGATCATGTAATTGAAAGATTAGCTTCGCATCCAAATCCCGAAATTCAGAAACTTGCAGAGATAATGTAAGCTTAAACAGGTTAGACACACTCCATCCCAATGGTCTAAAACAAAACCCATCATGCCTGCCACATAGCAGGCTATGTGGTGGAACCGGCACTCCAATATAATTGCACATAAGCTATTAAACTAGAAAAACAAAGGCTAACAAAAAAATCCACAAAATCAGAAATGATTTCCTGGCTGGAATTACAAAATTTCCTATTGAAATGGTTTGGGCTCAACTAAAGAGATATGTAAAAGATAAAAATATTACTGGTGACTATGGTATTCAAGAACTTTTACAAGTTACACACAAAGCTTAAATTCCGTTAATGGTCCTGACTGGAATAAATATGTGGAACACAAATTAGACTAGAAGAGGAATATTGGGAAGTAGATGGCAAAGTAGAGGTTGTGATGGATGATATTATAATAAATAAATTAGATTCCCAACCTTTTTGTAGCCGCGGACCACAAGATAGATTCTTCATGAACCCGCAGACCGCAAGGAGGGTTCTTCCTTGCCCCTTATCGAAATAATGGTATACCACATTGTATTCGGCCATAAGTATTCCAATTTTCAAATATTATTAATGCTGCTATATAGGCATAACCATTAACTATTACTATATACAGTGGCGGCTGGTGAAAATGTTGAGTAGGTGTTCACTGTACTATAATCGTTAAAAAAATTAAAAAGTAGTAAAAAGTATATTAGAAGTTTATCTAATATATGATATACTATTGTTCTGTTACGCGATAGACGAATTTGTGTTTCGAAAATAATTACGCATTACAGTTTTTGTTTGACTTTGAATTTTCAAATCTGGTTGATCTGGTTGATTGAAGTTTTATTTATTTCCAGTTTGTCTTCATAAGATAAATTTTATTCACAATATTTTAAACTTAATTCATTATAATTTAATTTAAAAATATTTTATTTAAAAGCATTCAAAATATTAATTAAAAAAATTGTTCGATTCATTATTATGATTTTTTTATTACGAGCATATAAATTACGTACATAAAAAGAAGTTTGTCAGAAGAATATTAAAATGAAACTCTATGAGCGCACAGTCCACATACACAGCACGCTCATAAATAAATGGTGCTCTTTTCTTCATATAAAATTGCTTGTTATTTTAGACCAATCAGGTGAGCCCATAGAAATACTTCAGATGTTGCATGTAAAAAGAATTGCACACATTTTTCGTGCTATATATGTTACTAGACATAACAATAGGTTATAAAGTGTAGCGTTTTATTATTGTCTCTCTAGTCTGCTACGAAACTGAAGTTCTAATAGCAAAAGACAATATGAAAATTAAAACATTTAAAATTAATTTTTTTTTAAATTTTATATGGGTCACGTGTACCTGTGCACATATGCACCAGCCACCACTGACTATATAACTAGTAAGATGAAAGAAAAATTTGTTACTACGAGTGCATTTTAATCAAACAGAAATTTAAATAATTTGTTAAACGTTTGTGATATTTCATTTTATTGTTGAATGTGTAACATTGACAATAATTATACTTGTAATTTATTTATAAAACACTATTTATTTTCATTTTAAACACTTTAATAATTAAACAAAATACAAATAAAGTTTCCATATAAATAATATCACACATCACATAACTTGTCTATATTTGGCTTAAAAGCAGTCCAAGCCATTCTTATTGGAGCATCCAAATTGGTTAGTCTGTTGCGGTGCTTATTCTTGATAAGATAGTTGAAAAAGAAGCTTCGCATAAATATGTTGAGTGAAACGGCAGGATCATTTTCATTGCTTTTACACTCAATTCTGAGTATTCATGAAGTAGTGGTAGCCAAAATTCAGATATATTTTTACACTGAAATTTTACTAGCTTAAGATGAGTATCAGATGCAATGTCGATCAGTTGTTTTTGTTATTGAATTGACAGATTGGCATCCTTAACTGGAAAAAAAGGATCAACAACCCACATGTTTTGAATCCTCACGTTAGCGATAATACTTTTCAAAACACCAAGTGAACATTTAATATGATCCTTTCATTGCTTCGGATTTCCAGAGTCACCATTTTTTTAAACGAATCTATTTTCTTTTAAATGTCAAATTACGTCATTGACGGCCCCTGAAGGCCAAGATTCAACATATTCAGTAGTTGAAAAATGTGAGTCAAAAAAGCTAGCTGTACCACCCATTGACCGTAACGAAACTTGTCAACTAAATCTGGTTTCTTTTCGTCGAGAAACATACAAATTCCTCTCTTAGTTCGTTGAACCTAGATAAGACTCGATCTCTCGATAACCAGCACACTTCTGTGTGAAAGAGTAGATCCGAATGCAGTAAAGCCATATTCTCACACAGCAAAGCAAACAATCTTGAACTAAAAGCATTGCTTCTAGTAAAGTTGATTGCTTTTACTACTGATGAAAGAACTTCAATTAGTTCAGGGCTTAAATTTTTGGCAGCTATTATTTCCCTGTGAATGATGCAGTGTCTTATCGAGATATCCATGCCAGCTTCTTTTTTTACAAAACTTAGAAGACCTGTTTTGCATCCCGTGATAGCCGCTGCACCATCAGTCTAAAGACAAACGCAATCTTGCCAGGAAAGCTTACGTAATTTTAGGTACCCATCAATAACATTAAAAATATCCACACCTGTTGTATGTCCAGGCAGTTCGATGCAAGTCATGTATTCCTCGGATACATTGTTTATTTCTTTATCAATGTACTTGGCGAAAACTACTGAAATAGCTTAATTAGTAACATCAGTCGACTCGTTTAATTGAAGAGTAAAATATGTAGAGCTGAACTTTAGCATTAAATAGGGTTTCTATATCCACAGCCATGGCTTCGATCATTCTACCCATCCTATTGTTTGAAAGAGGATATTTTTCATTTTCTGTGCATAAGATTCACCTAGAATGTCTCTAGTTGCATCAACAATACAGGGAAGTACTAGGTCTTCTCCTATAGTAAACGATTTCTTAGTTTGTGTAATTCGTAGTGAAACTATGAAAGACGCTTTAAATGTGGATTTTGCTTGAGTGCAAAACATTTTTATTACTTTCTTATTGTTTTTCAGTTCGAGTTTTTTTACGCTTGAAAAACTGAACAGGCTTTTCCATAAAATCAAAGATTTCTAAATGGCGAATAAGCTTAGCTGGTTTCATGGCGTCGCAACACCTCTGCACATACAACACACTGTGGTAGTTGAATACCTTCATCTTCTATGACCATGCTTAATATATGCTATGTTGTACTTACGATTAGCAGGTTTTCTACACTTTTGTTCTTTTGAAAATTGTTTGTCACTATCACTCACTGCGCTACCTGTAGATTCATCGTCCTTATTGTCACGTTTCCTTTTTGGAAATTCAAACTCTGGAAATTCACACTGGAAATTCACATTGGAAATTCACCTGCTTGCTCATTGTAATAAACTTTCAAAACAATGGTGAAATATACTTAGCGTGATATAATAAAAAACAAGACTTGCAAAGTGAGGTTAGACACAAAACGCTAGCGCTTCGCTTCGGTCCAAGTACGCTTCGGTCCAAGTAATGGCAATATGAGAAACTCTTGGTGATGGAATGAGCGTGGTGGTGTGATGGAGCGGAAAGGACGCGTCACACGGGCCTGGTGTAGTTTTACGCATCAGCTTACGAGTTATGTGGGAGTTATATTATCAGATGAATGGGACAGTTGTTTGTTAATAATAGTAGGCATTTATTTTATTTCTTGTAATGAAAACATGTATGTTTTCTTACATACGCGGAAATATAATACATTTTTCTCAATCTTACCGCGGACCACATGTCCGAGGGCCACAGGTTGGGAACCATTGCATTAGATAGAGATAACTCGAGCGTAAGTTAAAGCGACTCATCATCGTCAGAACTCAATCTGATTCAACTGATTTGTTTGAGGTCAATTTAAATATTTGAAACCTCAGTATTCAGATTCCACAATATTTTGAAGTAAGCGAATGAATATCAAAAATTGTTTGTTTACTAGAATATTCCGAACTGATAAGAACATATAAGTTTGATACGGCCGATTTAAAGATCTTATTTTAGCAATTTAAATTGATAACCAAAAGCGAATGGGTTGAAGTAAATCTTTCTAAATCTTCCTTTATCCTCTCACATTCTTCCTCATACCGTCATAGTCAGCCCTGGAAAACCAAACTCTACCAATTTTAAATATTAAAATGTATTGATTGTTTAAGTTCTTATAGATTATTCCGTTTCGATTGCTGAAGGGAATAAAACACCTAGTGGTTTCTCACTTGGGTTGTCAATTTCGTCTACCTGTAAGAAGAACCCTGTAATTGATGTACGAGTAACGTTATAATAGAAAATTTCAAAATAGCTTAAGCGGACCAGGCGTGGTACAGTCATCCAAGTCGGGACACTACGGATACACTGCAAATATATTCACAAAGGCTTTACCAAATACCAGAAATGCTAGGTGTCAGGTTTTCTGGATTCCTGGTGTTTCTGGATGTCACATGTCATTAATAGGTGCTTTTGAGATTGTTCAACTCATCTAATTATAAATAAATAGTTATATACCTCTTAAGTAATACTATTACACATTCTCTTTATCAATCACATCTTGCACAGACAGGATGCAAGATATGGACTCTCTGGCCTTGTGCCCTTTCGATGTTTTTGTCTTCTGGCCTACTGACCTTTGACCCATTTGGTCTATTCTGACTTTTTAGCGTTTTGTCTTGCTCGCTTTCTACCTTTTTGATTTATTTGGCTTCTAGCCATCTGGCCTTCGACGCTTTTGTCATTTTCCGCTATAACAGTTGCCAAACCATATAATGTATTTTGCTCAAGTTTGGCTAACCTTCTGTTCATTTATTTGCCAACAAACGTATCTTAACAAATTTCTATTGGCCATTCAAACGTATTTAATGTTAATAAGTTTGAAATGGATTTAAATAATTCGTTTTTTAATACGTATTTCAAACGTAGAAATGTTATTGCACTGTATTTAACAGGAAAATGGCAGTCAGTTATTGTTAAAAAGCTCCAGCATTCGGAACCACATAGAAATTTCCTTTTAGGAACCATAGATTGTTATAATACGTGAAGAGTAAAGAACACAATCGAGGCAGTCCGAAAAACACTGCTACTAGTCCAGGTTTGATTCGAAAGGTAAACACTTAAATTCAAGGAAATCCGTGGCAAAGCGCCAGAGAAATCGCCGAGGAAAAGCGTTGATTCTGACAAGTATTCGGAAAAAATTAAAAAATTATCATCATGTTAAGTCTTTCAAGATACACATAGGCTATAATCCCATGAAAGCAAGACTGGGAAGAACGAAAATGTTTGAAAACAGATAAAACGAATGAGTATGGTTAAGTGAAATATAGAACGAGAATTTGAATACTTGTTTCACTACAAGACGTCATTTGCCTGTTCAGGTACTGGCATGGACGTGGCAACTGCTAATGGATGCTCTTAGCTTGCGCTTTTGGCACATGGCGCCAAGGTAAATGCTATCAACTATCGTGAAATGGTTTTGGAAGTTGCTCTGAAGCCTTGGATAGGTAAACATATCGATTACAGATCGTGGGTCCTTTAGCAAGGTTTGTAACTGTCGCATAAAAAAGTTTAGTTTGTATTGACAGCTCTGCGTAACTTGCAAGACTGAAAAATTAAAACGCTTAATAGGAAATTGTGGTTCGAACAAGGAAATTTTGTTAGATTCAAGAGCTGTAGTGTGAACGTAAAAACGCAGTTTTACGCAGCGCCTTTCATTTCGAAACAGGTCTCAAACATGTTAAGTCTAACACGATACACATAATTCATGATTGCAAAGAACGAACGCTTTGAAACTCTTGCACACGATTGGTGAAATTACAAACATTGCGATTTCTGATTAAAAGTGTTTGTAAACGAATAAAAAGCTAAGTGAAATATCAAACGAGTACTTGAATATTTTTTTTTGCAAATGGACTGCTAATGTACGTTCTCGGGTTCTGCTATTAGGACTTGGCACCGAGGTAAAAGCTACCAACTACCGTGAAATTGTTTCAGAAGTTGCTTTGAAGCCTTGGACAGATTAAAATATCGCTTCCAGATAGTGGATCTAGCAGCAAGATTCGGTACCATACCATAAAGCTCGTTTGAGTCAAGATTGGTTCCGCACTTCAAAAATTGCATTCGAATTCATCGGATGCAAATCCATTTCGGCTATCTTAGAAGCCACAGCTTTGTCGGGAATGGACTGCTTTCGATGTTTTCACAGACTAGATCGAATTATGAAAGCAAGATTTGGATATACCATACAATTAGATTTTGATAAATAGTTTTTGAAAAATAGAATATGTTTAAAATATTCCTGCTTTTGTAGTAAATAATAATGTTGGCATATTAATTCTCTATAATGTTTTGAATTGAGAACACTTCATATCTCGCACCGTACATGAAGTTTAATTATATCGACAGCAAAGTTTATATTACATAATATTAACAGCTCATATATATGCAATATGGTACGTCAACTAATTTTCAGTTGTATCAATCATCTCATGAAAGTAATTATTTTCACTTTGATATATAATAATATTAAACATGAAACGTGGTCATCGTTACCAGATAAATTATGAAATATTAAATCTGCTTGTTTAGTAGAATTAGATTTGACAATTCTAATTAGCGATAAAATAACACGTTATATACTTCCTTTACTACACGAGTACTATATACAATATAATATACATAATACAGTATAATATAATATAAACAAATATAATACACTTCGCGTTATACTTCAATAAGTGATAGAAAAAATTAAACTGAGAAGAAACGTTCGTATGAACATCTCTCTGGAGAAGCTTAGTTAATGGAAAAAATACGAGAAAAAATTTTCAAACTATTCAGGTTCAGTTAACCTAAAAAAATAAATAAATAACGTGTTAATTAGAAATGAAATAGCAGTAATAAAAAATAGCAATAACATGTAACGAAATTCAGGTAATAAGCACCAATAACGCAGGTCTGAATTTTTTCGGTTGTCAATCATATTCTTGCAAATTGCAATTTGTCAAAAAGTGTTATATATCGAAAAAAAAATCGCAAATATAAGTGGTACTGATAGATTTAAATACATTGGAAATGCCGCCATCTGTCGGTCTATGGTGAAAATGAATCGTTGACATCATAAACCGGCAGATGACAGCACTTTCGTTATTAAACGTGTTGTACATCTCAGCTGGCTGTCAATGCTGACGCAACCGTTTGTACGTATCCTCTGCGATCAAAAGTGTTTGTGTCGGCTGGTATACGCTAAAAAGCAAGCATACAGTGTTCAAAATGACTGTATATTTGCTTTCAAGGGGATGTAAAAAGTCAAGAGAATGTAAAAAGTCGGCATATTCCTTTTCGTTACATTTGTGGTGAGTTCATGGTGTCAAGACAAAAAAGACATATAACATCGTTCGTGCAGCAAGTGTATCTCACGTATTTCGGGATAAAAGTAGGAGATCAAGACAAATCTTGGGCACCCCAATATTTTTGCTATACGTGTCTTGAACTGAGAACTCAAAGGGCGAACAACATTGTTTCAGATTTGGCGTTCCGATTGTCTGGCGAGAGCCACAAGATCATAATGAAGATTGTTACTTTTGTTTAACCGGTGTTCGCGGTTTCAATGTAAAGAATAAAAAAAGTCCAGGCTTTAAGTCCTGTCCCTCATGGTCTAGATGTACCAGTGGCTGTGCAACCAGAACATTCAGGTGAAGTAAGTGGGTCAGAAATTGAATCAAGTGAAGAAATCGAACATAACGTGGAGTACGAACCGGGCAATTCTGCTCCACAACCATTTACACAAACTGAACTGAACGATTTGATTTGCGACTTACATCTGAGGCTTCAGAATTGCTTGGTTCACGTCTAAAGATAAGATTTGCTCGCAGCTGGTGTTTTGTTTTCCTGGTTCAGATACAAAGAAAAAAATGTTATTCTATACTTTTCGGAAGAAGAAGTCTTAGTATTCTGCAATAATGTGTGTGGACTGTTTAAGATATTCAACATTCCGTACGAAAGCTCTGATTGGAGATTATTTATCAATTCGTCGAAACTAAACTTCTAAGTTATCCTGCTTCACAACGGAAACAGGTATGCGGAAATTAAGTACTACGATCCAGTCATGATCGTAGTACTTAATTTTCTGATCATCTGTGGTGATCTCAAATTAATATCAATTATCCGTGGATAACATGGTGGGTACACAAAGTTTTCTTGTTTTTTATGTGACAGGTAGAGCAAAGACAGAGAAAATCATTGGAAACAGAATATTTGGTCAAAACGAGCGTCACTGGAACCTGGAGTAAAAAAATTGTTCCAAAAACCTCTCATCGAGTCGACGAAAGTTCTAGTTCTACCTCTACATATTAAATTAGGCTCGATGAAGCAATTTGTAAAAGCCTTACCAAAAGATGGTAAATGTTTCCATTCCATTTATAACAAATTTCCAGTCTTGTCAACCGCAAAACTAAAAGAGGAAGTCTTACGGGTCCGGACATTAGAAACTTTGCAAAGATAGAAATTTTGAAAAAGAAATGGAAGTTGCTGAAAACGGAGG
>WYDF02285935.1:9608-21524 GCA_009867245.2 Adranes taylori
TTACCAGATCTATAAATTTTACTATAGATCTATAAGTTTACGATTATTTTAAGGTAACGATACCAAGGTTCCAATGCCACAATCAGTAACCTTGGATTTTAACAAGGTTAAGATTCCAAGGTTATGATCAGTAAGCTTGTATACTAAGGTAACGATATCAAGGTTCCAAGGTCACGATCAGTAACCTTGGACTTTACTAGTTGAAATCCATATCCAGATTTTACCAGATCTATAAATTTTACTATAGATCTATAAGTTTACGATTATTTTAAGGTAACGATACCAAGGTTCCAATGCTGCCACAATCAGTAACCTTGGATTTTAACAAGGTTAAGATTCCAAGGTTAGGATCAGTAAGCTTGTATACTAAGGTAACTATACCAAGGTTCCAAGGTTACGATCAGTAACCTTGGACTTTACTAGTTGAAATCCAGATTTTTCCAGGTCTATAAATTTTACTACAGATCTATAATTTTACGATTGTTTTAAAATGGCAATTATAAAATAATCTGTAAAGGTTCATGTTTGGAATTGCTTCAATTTTAAAGATTTTTCACGGATAACTTTAATGGTCAAGGAAATATTAAAACTGTACCAGAGAATTTACTCAAAACTGGCTTGGTTCAAACTCAAGGATTTGGATTCTCCAAGAAATCAATCATCTTTAATGCAAAAGTGTCCGTTGCATTTGAATTCCATTGAAAACATATGCGATCACAACTTTATCCGAAATTTGAGCCAGTAATCAGGCCAAATTTTTTCTGCATGAAAATTCGCACAGCAGAAAGAGGTTGGTGGAAAATATGGTTTCAGGTTACGCGCTGGTGATTGATTAGATGGCACCAAGTTTTGAAGATAATTTATAATAAGGTTTCAAATATAATATTTTGTTCTGAAGAAAATCTTTTAAAAGAAAAACATAATTTTGTGTTTGTTCAAGTTGGATCCAAAAAATTTGACAATCGGTTAAATAGATAGAGGCTTGTATCAAAAGAGGCTCCTCCGCTATACTATAGCTGAGACCAAGGAGCGAAAAACAAAAAACGCAGCTGTGGAGTTCCACAGGGGTCAATCCTTGGCCAAACACTGTGGATAGTCTGCTTAGACCGGAGTACTCAAACGCTATCAGGCTTTTTTGCTTTTGTCGACGACGTTGTTATTATGGCACTTCAATTAGATCCATATGTTACCAAAAATGAATGGAATAATTTTCAAAAACGATTTCGAGAAATATCAATATTTTAGAGACTCTCTTACTGCTGGCATTACATTTACGGGAACCAAAAATGAGAATTTCGAATCCTGGAGGAAGTACTCCCTCAAAGATTTCTGAAAACTATACTACATTGTAATTCCACACTCAATAGGAATTTTAAATAAAAATGTATGGTCCATAAAATAGCTAGATACTACTTTCAGAAAATGTTTACGAAAAGGAGATTTCAATAAAAGGGAAGCCGGAAAATATTTATTAAGAATATGATGCGTTTAGTGTTTGAATGGATAAATAAATACAGTTGAGTTAATAACCCAAAGGAAGTAAGTATATAAATCATATTATTTCTCGTTAAAACCATTTAGATTATTAATAACAGCAGATTAAGGTTACCAGATACATGAATAAATATAAATGAACACAATGAACAATATACTAGTTAGATGTCCCAAATAAGACTCAAAAGGATCTCACACACACAAAAGGCCAATAAGAGGATCTCCATAATGCTTCGGGCCTACTGATTTTACTGGGAATGCTCGATAAACAATCATTGATGTAGAAGTGGCAATTTCACTCTTGTAACAGAAAAAAGTGAAACTATGCCATAGAATTCCAAAAACTGGAAGAAGCTGGTTGCAAATGGATCTAAACACATTGGTCGGAACTATGGAAGACTTGAAAGAAGTTTTTAACAAAATTATACTTCACTCAGCGATCACAACGAATATCACATAAATGTTTATACTTACATGTTAAATTCTCATAGCAACATGAAGTTGTTTGTGTTTAAAAAAATATTAGAACAATTTCCATTGCGGATATAATTTTTTTGTTGAGATATAAACATGTTATCGGCTAGCCTCTACAGAATCGACAAATGAATAAAGCCACCAATAAACGAACATCACCAATCAATTTAATAATTTAAGAAATAAAAAAAAAAATTTAATATCATCTAAACCATGGAAAGATTGGCTATGTATGGTCAGAAATTTTTATACATGCAGTCAGCGAACTCTGCGAATTGAATCGACGATCAAAGCCGCCGCCACCATCACCAAGCAACATGCGTTTTCTTCGTGCACATAGGAATCAGAGCAGCTCGCAAAAGATACACAGTGTCGCAATGTACTGCAGCAGCTCAACCAAGGAGTGGGAGTTGGAGTCAACTGTAGTAGGCTACCAACAACGTTTCGCATGCACGTGTGTTAGAGCAAGTCAGTAGAGAAACGAGATGGAGAATATATATCGCGCGCGTTTGAATGACCTTCATTTTTGTTTTGTTCAAGAGGAATGAGAACACATGTCAGACGATTTATAGCCTCTCGTTTTAAGCAGATGTTTTTCGCATTTTTTGTGAGTTGCATAGAGTGCAGAATAGGAGCAAAAAAAAGTGGTACATGTTAAAGAGACAGCGATAGGTTTGTTCTCTGACAAACAACTTTTAATGAGTTTAATAAACTTTCTGGGTGTTACCTTAGGCTAATCGTTCGCAAGAGGAGAACGCCGTTTTGAACGCTTTCAACTCGAAGGTTGCCGCCGTCAGTCGATTGATTGGATATCATCCGCAGTAGAAGGAGGATTGCAGCTCGTTGCCCGCTTTCACGTTAAATCTGATTGAAGAGCTCCTTGTCGTAGAATCATAGAGCTTCTTAGTATCTAGACAGGAATATTACGCGATACTGTTCCTCAAATTTTGGAACGCTTGAAAGAGTACTTCTGATTCTCCCATCCTAATGATTTTAGCAGAAATGTCGATTGAGGCCAGCAGTGATCCATCCGTAAAGTTGTTGGTAATTTTTTATCAACAAGAAATGTTGTATCCGTGGGGCCAATTTTTGTAACATTTTCTTTTGCAATAGTTTAAATGCCTTAATCCTCAATTTTTGATATGCAAAACGCATTAACTTTCATTTATATCGACAATTAATTAAAAGAAAGTAGGCGAAATGGTTTTCATCAATGCGAAGTATAGTGACTCACACTGTGTATATCTAAGCACATCGCTTGGGCTTAAGGTAATGTCAGAGAACCCGAAAGAAATAGTTATACCTACTTCGAGTTTAATCCGATTATAAGGATCGAACAAGAATTAAGGTCCCATTCCAATGGACCTTCTGTGTAAAAAAAATTTATGATTTATTTATTAAAATTATTTTAGAAATTACAGATTTTTATTTGGATTTACTTTTTATTACACAATACTTGGTTTATACTTTAATTAATATTTATAACATTTAAAATAATTATATTGCAACATCATCCAAGACTAAGATGGCTGCCGCGTTCTATATTATATACCTAACTCTATACTACATGCTCTTACGCTAATTGCTTAATTGCTAAAATGAATAAGAAGGTATCAGCGCAATCGCTGCTATTTATATGGTTTGCTGTCGTGCGTTCGTTTCCATGATAGCGGACGAACGAATAGATACGACTTGTTATTCCGGGTGTCTCCGCTATTGATATTATATTGATCGACCTGAAGTATAGAGATGCGGGTATATATCTAACGTAGTTAAGAATCAATTAAAAATTAGATACTTAGATAAGTGAGTCCTCTGACAATAACTTAAGCCCACTGCTAAATTTAAACAATTTTCTAAGCATATCAATTTATCTTGGTAACCAGAGCCGGTTAGATGTACCAAGTAAGTACCACGTGGCTCTCTAAAAGTAGCAGACCAAAGTATGACTTAGCACAAATATTGTTAAATCAAAATTGTTCCTCTGGTCATGCTTGTTCAATTTTCATCAAATTTAAAAAATCGACTCCTAGCGATAATATAATGTGGAATTGGAAAAGAAAACTTTCATAAAGAAGCGAAATATGGAAAGAAAAAATTTTTTTCCGCAAAGAATGTGTATAGAATTATTTAATTTAAATATTCCGTATTTATCAATGCATCAATTTATTTTTGTTAAATAGAATGTTGTAACCTTAATGTGCGGTGCTTTTAAGTACTTGACGGGGCCATTAGTCATCTTTCAAATTATACTTACACATACTTTGTCACTGAATCAATTCCTTTGAAATGTGGGTCTTTTGTATCGATATGAAGTGGAATTTTATGACATTGATTCGGATTTACTTGTTTCATCTTAAACATATATTCATTGAATATCATAATATTATCTATAAAACTACAAATTGAAAGCGTGGATGGAATTAGATAATTTATTATACGTGGGGATTTTATTGAGATAAATCGTCTACGGTCCCTATGTTTGCCTACGCCGCGGCTTCGCCCGCTCCTGACTCACTTTTCGCGTAATTTATAACAAGAGTAGTTATCAAGAACCTATCAATTCGACTACCCATAAATCCCTCGATCCACATATTATCCTACGGCGCGGCTTCGTCGCGACCTATGGCAGCTTCGGACTCACTTTGCGGGTAATTGCTAACAGGATAAACATCAAGAACTTTCCAAATCGACTACCCATAAATTCGTCTATCCATGAATCCATCAACCCCAATATTAATCTACGACTCTGCTTCGCCGCGGCCAGCAGCCGCTCTGCATTCACTTTTAGGATAATTTCTAATAGGGTAATCACCAAGAACTTTTCAATTCGACTATCCATGAATTCGTCTACCCATGAATCTTGCGGTTCTCATATTTGCATACGGCGAGGCTTCGCCGTGCCCTCCAGCCACCATTTTTCCACATTTCGGGTAATTTCTAACAGGGTGTTTCGCCGCGGCCTGCAGCCGCTACGGAATCACTTTTGAGATCATTCCTAACAGGATAGTCACCAAGAATTTTTCAATTCGACTATCCATGAATTCGCCTACCCATGAATTCCACGGTTCCCATATTTGCATACGGTGCGACTTTGCCGCGCCTTCGAGCACCCTTAACTTACTTTTCGTGCGATTTCAAACACGGTAGTCACCAAGAACTTTTTAATTACAATAACCATGAATCCAGCGGTCCTCATATCGGCATACGGTGCGACTTTGCCGCGCCTTCGTCCGTTCTTAACTTAGTTTTCCGGTGTTCTAACACGGTAGCCTAACATGAATTCGTTTACCCATGAGTCCATCGGTTCCCATATTACCCTACGGCGCGATTGCGCCGCGGCCTATGGCCGCTCCGAGTTCGGTTTTCGGGTAAATTCTAACAGGATAGTCATCGAGAACTTCTCAATTCGACTACCCATGAATTTGCCTACGCATGAATCCCGAGGTCCCCATATTCGCCAACGGCGGCTTTGCTCATGAACCTCTGGCTCCCATATTTGCCAATGGCGCGGATAGCTTTAGTGTAGGCGTTGCCGCGGCCTGTTGTGGCTGAGGCTGTTGTTTAGTCACTTTTGGAAAATTTCTAACCAAGAATTCACGAAATTTCAAAACGGGTTGCCAGAACTTTTCAATTTTACTACCTATGAATGCGCCTACTACACAGCGCCTACCCATGGAATTGATACTCTCCAAATTGTATGTTTGTGAGCAAAAGGACATTAATGGAAAGTCAGGGTAATACCTACACCAGTTGGATAGGACTACCAAAAACTCTGTTGCCCAATAATCTTTAATCACTTAGAGACTAATCCAATAATCTCTTATAAAATAATCTCTACCAATAATCTACCAAAAATATTTTTTTTGAGATCATTAATGAATAGGATTTCAATGTTCTTTCATCTCCTAGCTTCAAGATAATCGAGGGTTTATCTTCCAACAAGATGATGCTCCACTCCACTAATCCATCGAAGTACGAAAATTCCTTCTTCCATCTCCTAACTTCAAGATAATCAAAGGTTTATCTTCCAGAAAGACGATGCTCCACTTTACTAGTCCATTGAAGTGCGAGAATTCTTTTTTCTATGTCCTAACTTCAAGATAATGGAAGGTTTATCTTCCAGCAAGACGATGCTCCACTTCACAGGTCCATTGAAGTACACGCACCCTTTATTCCATGTCCTAATTTCAAGATATTCGAAGGTTTATCTTCCAGTAAGGCAAATACTCCACATCACTAGTCCACCGAAGAACGGCAATTCCATCTTCCACCTCCTAACTTCAAGAAAATCGAAGGTTTATCTTCTAGCAAAACGAAGCTCCACGTCACAGGTCCATTGAAGAACGCGAATTCTTTTTTCCATCTCCTAATTTCAAAATAATCGAAGGTTTATCTTCCAGCAAGACAAATGCTTCACTTCGCTAGTCCACCGAAGAACGGCAATTCCTTCTTCCATCTCCTAACTTCTAGATAATCGAAGGTTTATCTTCTAGCAAGACGATGCTCCACTTCACTAGTCCATTGAAAACGCGAATTCTTTTTTCCATCTCCTAATTTCAAGATAATTGAAGATTTATCTTCCAGCAAGACGAATGCTCCACTTCTCTAGTCCACCGAAGAACGGAAATTCCTTCTTCCATCTCCTAATTTCAAGATAAGCCAAGGTTTTTCTTCCAGCAAGATGATGCTCCACTTCACTAGTCCATTGAAGTACACGCATTCTTTATTCCATGTCCTAATTTCAAGATATTCGAAGGTTTATCTTCCGGCAAGGCAAATGCTCCACTTCATTAGTCCATTAAAGTACGGGAATTCCTAAGTAATATGTTCCCAGAACGATGCGATGGTTTGATCGTGAAGTGTCTTCCTAACACCGCTTGATTCCAGTCTCTCTAAGAAGCAGGCTTTTCAATCTTAAGTTGATCTCCAGATAAAAGTTAAAGTCCAGATAAAGTGTATTTAGCCAACTAGAAGTTATTATAAGCAATTATAAGCAATTTAAATATATAATTTATTATTAATCTTATTAATCTGTTGTTAATAATTTAAAAATTAATGCATCTTCTATATATTTTAGGGCCGTTTTCAGCAGCCTATATCAATAAATTGGGTTACCGAGTCTCGATTGTAACTGGAAGTTTAATAGCGGCTTTAGCATGCCTAGGAACATCCTTTAGTGTTAACATCTATATGGTAATAATTATGTATGGGATGTGTGGAGGCATTGGTTTCGGTTTTATTTATATGACAGCTGTTATAGTTGTGGGATTTTATTTTGAGAAATGGCGTGGTATAGCTACTGGAATCGCCGTTTGTGGAGCAGGTATTCGTTACTTAAAAGAAAATTCCTAAAAATTCGTGGACAGTAGGATCATAGGCATAACTATGACCCAAGTGGGAGGAACCAGAGTGGGCCCGGTCCATCCCAGCGTGGGCTTTTGCGATTTCCGTGTAAAACAAGAATCGCATTCTAAACATTTGCATGGTTTCTTGCCAGTGTGAAAGAAGCTTGTGACTATTTAAATGCGATTTCTGTCGATTTCCATCTAAAACCAGAATCGCATTCTAAGCAGTAGTATGTTTTTAGCCAGCATGTATAAGCTTGTTTGTATTTAAATTACATTTTTGTTTGAAAGTAGACTCGTATATTTTAAACACTTATATGGTTTTTCGTCAGTATGAATAAGCTTGTGGCTATTTAATTGCGATTTCCGCATTCTAAACATTTGTATGAAAAAGTTTATGTGTATTTAAATTACCACAAGGAAGGTGTGCATGCATGCTTCTGGTGGCAACCTGGACAAGTAATGCATTGCTACAGGAGAGCAAATCCTTCAGGAGCTAGAAATCATTATTTGCGGTTGATGTGGAAAATAGATCCAAGAACGCCGCCTTAATATAAACACGAATAACGAAAGCGTTGAAGATACCCAAAATCCTACACTCATTGAGATTGAAAGGAAAATCTTGAAACAGTACGTCAGCTTGACCGTCCAGCAGTCCTAATGACATTCTTCGGGAGCCAAGATGTGGATACCTCATTCTGGTTTAGTTCTGAGGAAAATAAGGACAACTTCGAGAAATTCTCTATGATCACCTCTCGAATAATAAAGGATTTCCAGCTGATTTCCTTTGCAGAATTAAGTTCCACAGCAATTGTCGGCTCTTCGACGCCACTTTCAAATTTATCGATAACAGATCACACAGCAGAGAATCTCAGAAATAGATTGATGTTTGATCCACTTGATCAAAAATGTGATAGAGGCAAGCCAAGCTCAGTTGAGTTTCTGATGCAATAAAAGACGCAAGCACCAGTCAAATGCCCCAAATGTTGTGTCAGATGACATGAACCGTAATTGAAGTCAATTGTCGACTTCATGTGTACTGCGCCCATTGGCAATTTTTGGAACACCCAGTTTCATGATGTTTCATGACGTCTTTTCCGAAAACCAGTACATAAAGTCTGTGGACGTCAGTCCTCGAAACCTTTTGCTATCCCAGTGCACAGTTAGGGTTACTTGACAGCAAAAGAGTTTTTTAATTTCATCTGCGATTGGTTTTCGATGTTTTAGAGGAGCTCACCTAATAGATTTTTTGTTCCTGTGGATCTTCAAATTTTTAAAGCTAGTTAGAGATCCACAGTACAAATTTGCAATCGCATTCTGAACATTTATTAAGTTTCTTAACCAAATACTTAAATAGAATATAGCATTTCAAACATTAGCGATGTCTCTCATGTGCTATTAAATTATATCTACAAAATGTTTTGTTAAATACTTGCGAAAATGTTGTTAGATGAAATTTTTGTAAATAATGAGAATCGCGTTCGCGTCCTTATGTAATTCTTAGACAAGTATTAGTTACATAAGATTTTTCTGTAATATCGATAATTGCATTCTAAACATTTGTGAGGCTTTATATTCTATTTCATCAAGAAAGTTTGTTAACTAACTTCTCTAATACAGATTAACAATCAGTCTAAACATTTTAGAAATCCGCCGTCCAAATATATACGCAAATATTAAGCTAAATACATTTTTTGTACATACTGAAAATCGCATTCTGAACATTTATTAAGTTTCTCATCCGAATGCTTACGCAAGTGTTAATTAAATGGGATTTTCATGCAAATAATCGCATTCGAAACATTTATGAAGCCTCTCAATTTTTATGGTTTTCCTGATATTTTTCTGGTTTCCCTACCCGGGAACGCTCGACCTGTGGGTTTCTTATTCTTTTGTTTGCTGCTACACTAGATATTTCATAATACGATTGCTAAGAAGACTTTTTTTATTGATTTGAGTGGCACCCTAGTGGATAGTCAATCTGAAAATCAGAAACCTGGGTAAATGCATCCTATCCACAAACTTGTGTGAAATATACAAAAATATATGGCTCCAATAATAAAGAACCAAAGAAGAAATTTATTATTAAAGAATCAACTACATTTCTTCCGCAAAGCAATAAAAAGCTGAAACTTACTTTTTGAAAATCAAAACCTCAATTTGATGTTTTTTTTTTTCAGGAGTTGGAGGAATGTCCCTACCTCCCTTATTTCATATCCTAACCGAAAAGATTGGATGGAGACATACCTTCCAAATTTTAAGTCTCCTAGCTGCCACCATCAGTTTATGTGGCTTGATTTTCAAACAGATTAAACCAACCAGAATCTTATTACCACCAATACAATCAAATGTACTCTCCGAAATCAAATATCATGTTAGTAAATATCACAATCTAAATTATCCGACCATATCGGAACGATCAACTGTGACCATTCTGGAACCGTCGAAACATCCTAATACATCGAGTAGTGAACTAGTGGTTACAAATTACTTAGCGCCTACGAAAAAACTGAACGATCTGACCAAAGAAAATCTTCCAAATGAAACAGATGCTAGGTCAGAAATAATGAATAAAAAAAGTTGTTGTTACACTTGCAAAAGATGTAGGAATTATTGGAGGTAATTTACCATGGAAAAACAAACATGACTTTTTAGAAATTTAAATTTCTTCCTCTCAGCATTTAATTTATTTACAGCTATTTTTAAACTGTTCTGATCTTTAAGCCTTTTAACAAACCTCGCCATGTTTCTTCTGGGGATCGTTCTAGTAAACGATCCAACAGATTTAATTCTCTAAAATCATCATTACCAGTACCTAATGATTTTATGATCTTACATACGTCCTTGTATTTCCCACACTATTGCCATTTCTTCACATGACTTTTGCCGAAAGGTTTCAATTCCTGATTCCATCGAGGAGAATTCTGGATTTTGCAATCATTTTGAAGTTTTTGCTAGGTTCTGCTTGATGTATTCGCGTTTTCATAGATAAATACATTTACTTCATATGATCTTCCTTTTTCTACTTCGCTGCCAATTCAATCGGTATTTTAAATGTGATTTCTGTCTAAAACTAGAATCGCATTCCAAACACTTTTTTGCAAGTACGAATAAGCTTGTGGGTATTTAATTGCGATTTCCGTATAAAACTAGAATCACATTCTAAACAGTATGAATAAAAAAACAGAGCCTTAAGGTAAACACGAATAACGAAAGCATTGAAGGTACCAAAAGTCTTACACTCACTGCGATTGAACGGAATATCTTGAAACAGTAAGTCAGCTTGACTCAATGACATCCAGCAGTCCCAATGACATGCTTCGGGAGCTTGATTTTGGCGCCTTCCTCTGAACGCTTTGTAGGTTCTGCTTGATGGATGGCTCAATACATTTACTCCGATGTTCCTTTTTCTAATTGGCGGCCAATCCAATTGGTATTCACCGGCTTCCTTTGATTATTCACCTTTATATTGCTACGATTTTGTTCCTAGCTAATTCTGATAAGTCTTACAATTCATATTTCAATTAAGGAAAATTCTGGATTTTGCAATCATTTTGGAGATTTTCTCTTAACGCTTTCTACGTTCTGCTTGATGCATCCGCGTTTTCATAGTTAAATACAATTACTGCAATGTTCCTTTTGCTACCTGCATACCAATCAAGTTGGTATTAACCGACTGTCTATGGTATTCACCGACTTTCTTTGGTATTTACCTTTATGCTGCTACAACTTTGTGTCTAGCAATTTATTATAAGCCTTGCAATTCCTGATTCCATTGAGGAGAATTCTGGCTTTTGCGATCCTTATGGAGCTTTCCCTTTAACGCTTTGTAGGTTCTGCTTGATGGATTCGCATTTTCATACCTGAATACATTTACTCCTACTTGACGGCCAAGACAGTTGGTATTTACCTGCTTCCTTTGTTATTCACCTTTATGTTGCCACCTCTTCGCCCTTAGTCATTTATGATAAGCCTTGGAATTCCTGGTTCCATAAGCCTAAGAATTCCTGATTCCATCGAAGAGAATTCTGGATCTTGCTATCATTTTGGAGCTTCCCCTTAACGCTTTGTAGGTTCTACTTGGTGGATGGCTGAATACATTTACTCCGATGTTCCCTTTTCTAATTGGGGGCAAATCCAATTGGTATTCACCGGCTTCCATTGTTATTCACCTTTATATTGCTACGACTTTGTCCCTAGCCATTTTTGATAAGCCTTGCAATTCTTGAATCCATTGAGGAGAATTCTGGATTTTGCGATCATTTTCAAGCATTCCTCTGAACGCTTTGTAAGTTCTGCTTGATGGATAGATTAATACATTTACTCCGATATTTCTTTTTCTATTTGGCGACCAATACAATTGGTATTCAACAACTTTCTTTGATATGCACCTATGTTGCCACCTCTTCGTCCTTAGTCATTTATGATAAGCCTTGGAATTCCTGGTTCCATAAGCCTAGGAATTCCTGATTCCATCGAAGAGAATTCTGGATTTTGCTATCATTTTAGAGCTTCCCCTTAATGCTTTGTAGGTTCTACTTGGTGGATGGCTGAATACATTTACTCCGATGTTCCCTTTTCTAATTGGGGGCAAATCCAA
>WYDF02285946.1:0-16682 GCA_009867245.2 Adranes taylori
GAACGACTTGTGTTAACCATGTGAGTCGAACGAAGGAGCATTTGGTGCCTTTAAAAAGTTTGACCTTTATTAAAAAGACAACCCTCGTAGCAATTATTATTTCAAAGTAATTCTCACAACCACAATATATTTTACATAAATAGACAAAAATATAGAAACATCACAAATGGAAAGATTAGAATTCATTAATATTTTGAATATAAATTAGTACGAATAATAACTTTACATCTTAAATATTTCTTTGGTACTTTATTAGGTGTCTATAGCATTGTACGTCTTTGCAGGTGGTGTTGGCATTGTTTTGAATACCAGATCAAGAAATTCTTCCATGTATGGATTATCACCTGCAAATTTCGGAAATTCATATATGACTAGATTAAAATCAATATCATATGAATGACACGTTTGTTGTTCCGTGTTTCTTTGTTCTATATATTTCCAATTGGAATAAATTGTACGTTTTGCTTTGTTTGATAATGTATGTATTTGCAATATAACGAAAGCATGCAATGCTTTGACGCTTAGCAGGAAAGTAAGACCCCTTAAACTGCTAATGTACTGGAGGAAATGGTATATTTACGAAAAGAAAATTTCAAGACTCGAAGACAACACCCATAGTTTCTAAAAAAAAAGCAACGTCGACAATCATGAAGAACTTATGACATTTGGAAACACTTACAGAATTGGAGAAGATATATGCGGACTTCAATGCAAAATTGCCTCCTAAAGTAAGCTGCGCAATCATTTTCCGAAGCATACTGAGTTATCGGTTGAAAAGAAGTTTTTTTTTACTCTGACTTCAAACTACTATTAAGAGACTGATGATTGGAAAAGCTTCTGGACTAGAAGCAATACCTAATATTCTCATTAAACTTATTGCGGAAGGCAGCCCAAATAAGGCTGCTAGAATTCTATTACAAATGCCTTCACGAAGGTAAGATATGCTGATGGAAAGAGGCAACGTTAGTTCTTATTCCAAAAGCCAATACACCATAAGCCCATTAGTCGATTTGCATTGTTAATACTATTGCTAAGTTGCTGGAAAGAGTCACCGATTCAATTATGAAAACAAAAGACAACTGCAAGAAATATTAATAATTACAAACAAAAAGATATATGTGGAGCTATAATGCCTCATATAATACTGATCCAAAAATGCCATTAATTGCGCATTGAGACCATAGTGCTAATAAAAGAGCCACGGTTCATATTAAACGTCTACTGTACATAGGTTATCAAAAGTAAAGTACGTCATCATTCGTAAGATATTTTAAAGTCATCATTTGTAAGATAAATAACGAGTGAAATATGAAATGAATAGAAATTGAGTGGGGCAGCGCTCCTAGATTTAATATAGTTGCGCCGAACAAAAACTTGGTAAAAACATCACTCCCATCTCCCTAAAAGCATGCATAAACACCTATAAAAAAAAGTATATGATCTAATGTCACAAAAAATGAAAACATTGCTTAATTTAAATTTTGGACAGGAATTTATTGCTGTAAAAAGAGGTCATATTCCATTTAACCAGAGGACATACATCTGTATTTTAGTTGTTAGTGCTAAAACACCTGAAGCCTAAATCATTTAGTTAAGATTTAATCTCTACCAAATTTTTTATTAATACAGATGTCTGAAGAAAGAAAAGTAATAAAATCACTAACCCAATCTTCTAACTTCATCGCGAGCTTCCGTATCTAATTCAGCTAATCGTTTACGAGTATAGTCAAAAGAACCATACTTCTCCAGTAAACAAACACAATATTTCTTTACTTCAACATCTTTGGTGCGTTGCCTTAAAATTTCTGTTATTCAGTCAAGGCAAAACAATTGTTTAATAATATCATTGTATGCTTAATTAATGAACAAGAAGAATAGAAAGAAACAATATAAATAACAATTTATAGAAAATAAATTAATTTTCAAAAGATATTTTGATATAAGTAAAGCTGTATCGAAAGGATACGCATGACTTGATTATCATCCGCTTGACTATGGATCGCATGAACCAAAGGGAAACTGAATTTTCCTTCCGTTAAATCTTCACAATAACTTTTATTCTGCGCGTACTAAAAAATATTTAAACAGTATATACTGAAAAGTGCGAACAAAATTTATTAATCGTCTTAGGAATTCTATGCTCGGCTGACCACTGACTAAAAACAGTACTTTTTGATCGTACACGATTAATAGATTTTCATAGTAGCATATGTAAAGGTTTTAAGTCCAGATAATCCTTTAAATATGCTGCTTTGTAGAGTGATACCTCGGCTAGGAGAATCTATCCCAAAGAACCCAAAATCATTTCGTAATATAACCCAATCACACTAGTTTACATCGCGTGATTTCCCAAATATGTTTTCTATTCCCTAAATATATTTCACCTCACTACTTTAAAACGTGACTAGTCACACTTAAGCCAAAGCAGTCCTTAAAAATAGGATACTATGTAGAAGAATCTGACTTCAGACGATAGGTTCTCGTGTCAAACGAATACTGCAGCATTTACGTGTATAAAACGTGTACGTGCACGAAACGTTGGGGATACGCAAGATCTGAACAAACTAATTTAATAATCAATCCTAGCAAACACTGCCTTGATGGTCTAAAGTTTTCCGAGTTTGCATAACGATTTTAGGCAATGTCGTTTTATGTACCTATACCTGCAGTCTTGAATATCCTTCATCAATTAACAAAATCCACGTAAATGACCAAGGCCGAGGAGGATAATATATCCTTAAGTGTCCTACAAATATTCATCAAATTTCTTTCCAGTTACGTCTCTAATTGAAAAATACAAAAAATAATAATAAAAAGTAAGATAATTGTTTTCAAGGAAGACACAATTTAAATTTTGTCCAGTAGTATGCATTTCTAGTGTCATCTTTTTTTATTGCATTCCAATATTGCATTTTCATAACTGTTCACTTGGGTGTTCAACTAATTCTTGTAAATCTAAAATTCAACGCATGTACTAGCTGGTTTATTTATATTATCGCGCGCATTTACTAGTACCTACAATCGTTAGCCGAATTCATATTCGCAATTTCCGGAAAATGGTGTACAAATCTTAGTAACCGCAAAATATGTATACCTTCTGAAATTTCACCGACCCAAATTAGCAAATTCATGGAGAAACAGTCCACGACAATTCAATATAATACTCCTGTAATAAAGAAGGACTACTATCCGTATACTTTTCCTCCATGATTCTTAAGTTACTTAAGATAAAAAAGCCAGTCATACAAAGAACATAAAATCAATCCACAGACTCAAACAATTCATGGTATACAGAACTCATCAATGCTTGTATGCTTGTCAGCGTGCAAAAGCCCAAACGTAAAAAATATTGAGTAAAATAAAATCATTATCAAAATACAAAACACGCCAAATAATCGATTGACCTAACAGTGGGACTAGAAGATAAACATATATTCGGGAATCGACGGTATTATAAACACCTTAGTGTCTTGGTAGTGTTCGCGTGATCATTTGAAGCAACAGTAGTGATGACATCCGTAATGTGAGTAGCTTTATAACTATTTAAATATGATCCTAATATTGCTAAATCGATGATGAACTATATTCTTCCGTATATTATTTATGTAGATGTTGCTTACTCTTTAGTTCTATTCATTATTAGGCTGCACTATGTAGTAAACAATTTAATAATTTCATTACACAGAGTAAAAGTTGCGTACTCTTTTATTTATTCTCACCTATCCACAGAGAAACACTAGTGCTTAAGAGACGTTAACGATAATTACTTTATGGTACCAAAGCTTAATTTGGTACTTATTATACCATGTCCCTCTTCAGGGATAATTAGAAAACAAGCTACTTTTTATTAAATTAATTCGATCCCAACCTAGGGGGTAGCGTTAGGTCTGGACCGGTTGGTACGATCTAATACCTTCCCCCTCATATCATTGTGTGGGCAAGGGTGGTAAATGCCTAATCCATCCAAAATCACACGTGACATATTTGGTCCTATCCTTCTATTAATGAAGAGGAATATCTTGATATCGTTTATTCAGGGAAGAACTCGGCTATCGGCGTAGACAATGTGAAACGGAAAATTATGCAGCATCTACAGAAAGATGAATTATTGTCTTGACAATCAATATTTTTCGAAAGAATGGAAAGAGGACATTATCATCAATATCACGAAGAAAGGCAACGACAGCAACCTGGTAAAAGGGTACAGGTCAATCACGTTTCTTCCAACCTTGGGAAAACTTTTGGAAAAGCTAATAAAAACAAAAGTAGAAAAACATTTAAGAGAGAAGATTCCCCATATCAATTTGGTTTTGGTACTCAATTCAGTACTCTTTGTCCAAAATCCGTGCTATTACATTATTAGCTAATGTACAATTACATTATTTAGCAGTAAATTCCTCAGTTGCCCTATTTCTTGACTTACAAAAAGCATTTGATAGTGTGTGTCATAAGGCTTTAGTAGTCAAACTTCACTGCCCCAGATATTTATTACTGTTATTGGCTGAGTTCCCGAGAGACAGAGTTCTGAGGGTTAAAATTGGTGATCAAGATTTTGTGCGGAACAGGGCATTCTCAAGGGTGCTCACTCTCACCTTTCTTATATAATATCGCTTGTTGCGACATGTATGACCCCAATATCAACCCATTTCAACGACAATTTGAACTCATCGGCCTAGATTCTACAGTATTCTAATGACACAGCGTTAACAACTCACAGGAGCAACACTTTGGAGACAGTTCAGGAGCTTCAAGTTCTGACAAACAAAATAATGAAATTGTGCAATAAATGGTGAGTTTCGCCTAATCCTTCCAAAACTTAATTAATCATGTTTCATCATAAAATCAGTCCACCTTCACTGTATATTAAGTTACACAATATTACATACAGTCACATGTCAAGAAATATGTAATTTCCTATTGCACACAACACCTATTATAAGAACGTAATTTGAAGAGCAAAGCATTTCCAAGCTCTTGGATTTAAAGAAGAAGGAATCACCATGCAAACTCAAATATACAAAATGATTTGTCGCCTCATGATTGAGTATGGAATCCCTATATGCGCTAACTGCAAAAATTTACGTCGAATCTAGTAGAAATCGCGGAAAAATCTTGTTTAAGAACGATAACAAGAATAAGACATCCTGGTACTCCATTGTACAACCCTTCTAATCCCATAGTTTATCAAAAAACCAAAATTACTCCTATTTATTCAAGAATACAAGACCTTATGGGTATATTTACAAATAGAGCCATTCAAGGTCGGGAGCATTTATTATCGAGGCGACGTGTCGGCAGAAGACCTAGGAGAGTTCCGTCCATAAGGCCGGAGGAAATATTAAGTAATTATGGTCATCCACAGCGGTCTGACATCGCATAAGGAAGGGTGAAAATGGAAAAATATTATGTTTTTTTTCAAACTATGTCATTCATATTATTTATACGGGGCTTACATTAAGTCATTTGAACTCGTTTCTTCTTTTTCACTTGGTGTCTAATTTATCTATTTTTCTCAAATGGGTAAAAGCAAAATAGTAAATGCAGAGTTTGTGGATTAACTATAAAGTCAAGTATTGAATATTCAGTATTATGTAAGAGCTGCAAAAAATGGATACATCAAGATAAATGCTCTGGTATAACGCCTGAAGAAGTTAAAGTAATGGGTAAAAATAATACTGACTGGGCATGTTATCAGTGCTCACAAGATGAAGAATTTGTCAACAAGGTTGATTTTGATATTAATACATCTGTGAAGGATCCTAATCTATCAAGGTCAAAAGATCCTAAATTCAATTTTGATATGAACGACTCCAAAGTGGTGTCCTAATAGCAGTTAAGAAATGTTTTAACTCTTCCATCATAAGTCTCAGTAATACAAGTCTTGAACAGCTCTACATATCTCTCCACATTAATCAATTCAAGACTACAATTGGAGTGGTGTCCATTCCGCCATGTGCTCCGTCGGAAAAGTACGAAACTCTCGCTCAAACTGTTGAAGATATTGTTACTCAGTATACGAATCAGCACTTTGGAGATTTCAACTTGCCAAAGGCGTCTTGGAGTAATGATGATTTGGCGTCATCGTTGATTGCAATCCAAACGATTTTGCAAACATAATAGCCGAATATTTTGCCTACTTAAATCTTAAACAACTCATTTCAACTCCTAACTCGCGCGGTACATTTTTAGACCTTCTATTTACAAACATGTAATATGCAATAAATCCCTTGATTTACTTCTTCCTGAATCGATACATCATCATACATATCATAATGAATGTGGATACTAAATCCTATGCTAATATGAATTTTGAGGAAACTTTCTACGACTTTCGTGGTGACTTGAATACAAGGTTGGAAATTTTTTATGACCACTTATACTTCGGCATAAATTCATTTGTTCCTCTTAGCAAAAAGAAATCTGACTACTTTCGAGTTTTGTTTTCTCATGATTTAAAATCATTATTTTTGAAAAAAGATGGCACATAAGAGGTTTATACAATCTCAATCCCATGTAGATTAACTCCATTTCTCTAATCTCAGAAATAAATTCAGAGAACTTTCCAGGATATGCTATACGGAATATATAAACAAAACAAATATAAATTTAATACATAATCCTAGATTGTTTTGGAAATTCACTACTCAGAAACACAACATTAAATCAGTAGCGAATAACATGTTTTTAGATGATAGGAAAGCAGAAAATGGTCAAGACACAGTTAATTTGTTTGCACATACTTTTCATCAGTATACCGTCTGGTTGGTGGAACTTGGTCTGAGCCATTCGGTGGTTCTAGTAGTTGTATAAACTCTCCTTCTTTTAAAGATATAACTGTCGTCGAAAAAATTCTTCATTATTTACTAGTAACCAATCAGGCCTAGATGGGATTCCATTTAGCCTAATAAATAAAAGCGTGTGCTTATACTCTGTGCATTCCTTTAATACTTTTATTCAATAGATCACTTAAAGAAGGAATTTTACCGAACCAGTGGAAAACTAGTTATATAGTTCCTGTTTTTAAAAATGTAAATAGAGCTAACATCGGGAACTATAGAGGTATCTCCATTCAATCTGCAATACCCAAACTGATGCTTTAATCTATGACTATCTTAGTTGGTAATGTAAGCCTTTATTTATTGAAGAACAGCATGGCTTTAGACCTGGAAGATCTACTGTTACTAACTTGTTAATTTATCAAAACTATATTCTCTAAGCGTTTCAAAGTGATATACAGTTGATTCAGTGTATACCGACTTTTCTAATGCCTTTGATAAAGTTAACCACGAATTGTTGCTTCACAAATTCGATAAATTGGGCCTTCATAACAATCTGTTCACCTGGTTCCATAGTTTTTTATGCAATAGAAACAATATGTTAAGTTACACGACTACTGCTCTATCGATATTATGGTCACATCAGGTGTTCCACAGGGTGGCCATTGCTCCCCTTTATTATTCAATATATTTACTAACGATATAGTCACTTCTTTCAAATTTGCTAAAATCCTTATGTTCGCAGATGATCTAAAAATCTTTGACGTTATCAAGTCTCAAGATGATCAGTTCAATTTGCAATTAGATTTGGATAATTTTCTAAGATGGTCTCAGGATAATTATTTAGACCTAAACATATTCAAATTTTACTTTCGTCACTAGGGCTCGGCATAACTTTAACTTACCATATGAACTGGATAAGGATATCTTAAATAAGCAAAACACTTTTAAAGATCTTGATGTATTGTTTGACCATAAACTTTCTTTCTGTGATCATATTAGGGACACTGTTACGAGCGCTAGATAATTTTTAGGTCTTGTTTTGAGACATTGTGGATCATTATCTATTAATTCGTGTATGAGGATTTACATGGCGCTAGCCAGGTCAAAATTAGAATAAGCGTCTATAATATAGCCACCTTTTTATTCTAAATACATTGCACAACTTGAGAGAGCTGAAAATGTCTTTTTAAGGTACTGTGCCTTCACGATACGTGTTACAATTCACAATCACCAATTATGAGTATATCAGACTTCTACTTAATTTACCCACACTTAAAACAAGAAGAGACGTGTATCGTTGATGTATCGTTCATTTATAAATTACTCAATCACTCTTTAGACTCAATCGAACTTTTGGAATTAATGAAGTGGAAGATCCCTGAAACAGAATTACGCACCATTCTATCTGAATACACATGGCACTAAATACACTCAACACAATCCAATTGAAAGGGCACAAGCTTATAAATAACAATCATATATCGTTTGCATACGCCCTTCAATGTATTTAAGAATAATGCTTTTTTCAAATTATGATCTATACCAGTTCATTTTAGCTTTCGTTTGTTGATCAGATCCGGGAGCGTTATCATCCAGTGTTTTAAGTCTATTTACTATTAAAATTACTATATTTTTTCGTTATTTACTTAGCTTTTCGATTTTTGTTTTTATTATTATTATATAGCTCTTATCATTTGTACTTAATATTTTTCTTTTTTTTGCTTTGTAATATTTTTACTTGTAATGGAGACTCATATCATTTGTACTTCGAAATTTTGAACTCGTTAACATTTTTATTTTTTTGGCTTTGTAATATTTTTATTTGTAATGGAGATGCCGTCAATAAATAAATAATAATAATAATAAATTAATTGTGTCTACGAGACAAGACCATTTATTCTTTAGTCGAGGTATCACTGTATTTTAAACAAAAAGGAAGCTTTTATGTTATGAATTTATTTTGTATAAAAATTATTTACCTCTTCCGAATATAAATTCAGATAGTCGTCTCTGATTTGAAAGTACAATCCTAAAATTCCGGCCAATTTTGTATAGTCTTGTTTATTTGCGCTAAACAACTGCATTAAACGAATTCCAAGCATAAAAAGGCCACCAGTTTCTACAAAACATTTAGTGCCGATAGTACAAACAAATAAATATCCAACTTTAATTACTGCTGTTAATAGCGATAAATAGTTTATATTAGGTTAAGAATATCAACTATACCACGTCGTTTTCTTTTTTTTTTTCATTAATATGATTATTTATCTGTCGAATGAAGAAAATTTTAAACAAATATATAGTTTCTTAGGGAACTCTGATGGACTAAATATACTCTTTACAAAAATAATCATTTCCTTTTTCTATCACCATTTCGTTTTAGTTTCGCAAATCCCCACAACAAGATCGCCTGTTCAGTTGCTAAGCAACTGTCTGCACCAATATAATAGTTATTCTCTTTCTATCTTATTGCATGAATCTTATAATGTTATAAAGCTGTGCGGCTAGATGGAGGCCTATACGTCCAAATTAGATTTAGCTCAGTTTGACTGTATTTGATTCTTATATATACTGCTTCTGATGGAAATTCACTCAGATCCTCTATACATAATATATTAAGTATGGTACCTTCAAACTTGTTGGCTAAGTATAAGCACACACCTCCACTCCTTTTGTTATTTCTGTCTATCCTTATGATTGATTAATAATAGAAGTGCGATCTGGAATTGCACGGTTTAGCCATGTTTCAGTTATTAAGATAACGGGTTTGTCCACATTTACTGTTGCTAGGAGTTCATTGAAATTAGACAATAGAGAACCTATGTTGGTATAATAATTTTTATGTTGAAAATATTTGGTTCATGTTCGTTGATTAGGTTAATTTCAGAGACATGGTTTTTAATTTGTTCTGTTCCTTATTTTGTATAGAAAAGGGAACATGTATACGCCCCTCGGCCAGATGCTTGGGTTCTTTGCCTTTTCAAGTTCTTCTAAGTTTACTGACACTTTAAAAGAAGAGTACTCGTTCGGATGTTTAGATTGCACTTTAATGCAATTGGGGTTGGTAAATTGTTTTCTACCAGGTAGTTTCTTAGATCCTCGACATATACATCTGGCTTATATCTGGAAACATGTAGATGTGCAACCCTCGAGATAGCATTTATTGGAATGTTTACTGCATTGCCTTTTGCCGCGTGTTTATTTATTCGTATTCGACGTTTGTTGTTTTGAACTATTTGCCATCTTTCATTGTGTTTCCTTTGACTTGAGTGGGTCCGTTTTGCCCATTCTTTCATCTGGAGCAATAATCTTGGGCCTCACAGTATTATTTGTTGATATTGACCTGTCTGTTGTTGTCAGTGGTTTACTTGTTGTTGCGAGCTCGTGGTTTTTGTCCGGTGGTTTATACTGCTGATTATTGGAAATCGAGTTGTGTTGCTGATTATTGGAAACGAGCTTTAGTTCATTTTCACTTTTTGTCTTACTTCTTACTCATTGGATGCTCTAATGGAATCAACTAACGAAGTCAAGAGAAAAGCAGAAGAATGGTTTTCGTGTAACGGTTTCTGGATGAATCAAAGCAAAACACAAAGTTTATTATTTTCCGTAAAATCTTTAGAGACGCATGCGAATTCTGAGTCAGTTAATTTCCTTGACCTCAAAATAGATGACAAAATAGACTGCCATCCTCATTGTAAGTATTGAGCTAATAAGCTAAGCAGAAATATCTAAGCACTCAGGGGATTGGCCGGTGCAGTCTGTTTTTATGTTCAAAATGGGATACTTTTCTCTATGTTACTGTTTTCTGACATGGTTTACTTATCTGGGGAAGGTGCAGTCAATGGCAGCGCATTTTTCGCCTGCAATGTCGAGCCATAAGATTCATAAGTGGTCTGGATTATAGGATAGACTGCAAGAAATGTTTTCAGGAGTTCGAAGTCCTTACGTTTCCTGCTTTGTTCATACTAGAAGCCTTATCATTTGTAAAAAATTATTTAAATAGGCACAAGGTTGGTGCCAATGAACAAGAATATGATACCAGATATTCCAATTACATTAGGCCGCCTACCATATGATTAGCCAAATCCGAAAGGAGCTTTGAGTTTTTGGGTGTCAGATTTTTTTAATAAACTACCTACAAACTTTCGAAATCTTCCCATTTTGGAATTCAAAGTTAAACTGAAAAACTACTAATTAAATATAGTCCATACTCATTTCACGAGATTTTTTACATCAATTTTTAACTTACTAGTCTAGCATAATTTCTACTGTAATATTTTTTTGGTGTATATGTATTTTGTAATTTATACGTCTCATGTTATTTTCTATTTAACTTTGTAACTGACGAGTGTAATCACTTTTGTGATAATAGCACAATAAATTATTCTATTCTAGTTCGACCGTGATAATTTGTTCTTTTGTTTGATTGGCATATGTAGGTTTTTGATGAGCAGTGTTTATTAGCGGTTGTTGGTATTATTCTACTTGTGAAGGGTAGTTCGGGAAAGGTCTCGACATTTTTGGGATATGTTTTGTTTATGTACTTTTTTGGGTTCGTTTGTGGGATTGTTATATGGGTTGCATTCTAAAATATATTTTAAGCACTTATTGTACTCTTGCAAAAGCTGGGTTTGGTCCAGTAGCATTTTGTTTTTGCATTACTTTTCTGTTAAAAGTTTTTTTTTTAAGTAAGCGTTTTCTAATTGTAGAGTTTCTTGTTTCGTTTCTGTACTATTACCAGGATCAATTTCACTTACCTCCAGTGAGGTTCTTTTTATTTCAGTATCAACAATAATATCAATGTTTGCTGAGTTGGAACTGATGTCAAAACCTTTAAAGTGTATTGAGTCACCTGATGGCACGTTTGTTTCATTTGTTATTTTTACATTTGCTGTTTGTATAATTTCCCAGGACATAACCTCACTTTCTTTTAAGCACAGATTGCACCACCATTTTTCAGTTTCACTATTTGCTCTCATTTCGACAAGTTTTTCTATTGTTATATTTTCACAAACACTGTGATATTTTTTTTACACTTTATACAGTCTACATATTCGTCGTACTTTAAGACACGCTTTTCACAAGATGCCCATGACGCGGCGGCCATCTTGTATAGATCGTCTTAACTGAGAGATTCCTCTTAATCCCATAAGCGATTTAAATCTATTTAACAGCTATTACAAATTTTACTGAATAAGAATTCTTTGTGAAAAAACGGCATTCAACAGAAAACAAAAAGAAACAATTGAAGTTGAATTATACTTCAAATACAATAATTTGTTGCAATAGTAAAAAAATGTAAACCTTACTTTTTTTGGTCATATCACAATATTCTGCTTCCGTGGGACAAATAAATTTATCTCTCCAATAAATCTCCATTCCTTGGCCTCTATGCAATTCTAATAATTGTTCAGTATAAACTGTTGTTGCCTGCAAGAAGTATCGCATAGTAGATCGTTTTAATAATAAACAACAAATAAACTAATGTCCAAGTATAATGTCTTATGGAAATAATGATCGGTTTTATAGGAAATGTATGGACCTAAAGTGTGGGCAGTATGTGAAAAAGAGGACGTGGAAAGCGTGCATGTCTGAAAAGAATAATTGAGAGATATAACCGAGTGAGATTGTATTGCAGGAATTCGATAGATATAAATGCTGGGTAGCTAGGTTAAAAAAAATTTAAAGTTTGAGAGAAAAGTGTTCATGGAGGAGAGTGAGATATATGTAGGAATGATTGTTTTATAAGGAAAAAAAGCATATGAAAGGGTAGGATGGTCTTTGTATATAAATAGATGGTATGATATGATAAATAATGGGAGAGGCATAAGAAATGAAGTAGAAGGGAGAATGAAAGATGTGGAAAACCAAGAGAAAGAAAGATAACAGAAAAGCATATATAATGATAAGTATAAATGGATAAGAGCGAAAGGAGGGATGCCTGAGTACTTAAGGTCTAGAGGCAAGACGGAAGATAAGAGAATGATAGCGAGATTTATGTGTAGAAGTGGGACTAGGTGCTGGATGGATGGGAGCAAGAGAATGTGTAGGATTTGTTATGTGGAATACGAAAGATGAGAGCATTGGGTGAAAGAATGTGAAGGAATAGAATGCGGAAGAGAGGAAGAGGCTGATAATTGGAGAGTGTGTTAGGAGCAGGAATATGAAGGGGTTGGAGTGATGAGGAAAATTTTAAGCAAAATAAAGAAAGGGGAAGGACGATAAAGTAATAGTAAAAACAAGGATAAAACAGGAAAAAAAGGGAAATTAAGAAACAAAAATAAAAACAAATGGCTGATCTACTCTCTCTCTCTGTCTCTTACTTGTTGTCTTGTTTAGTTAAGTTAATTGTGTTACCTAGTTATTTGCATGTTCTGAAGTTATTGATGCGAATAAAGGTTTACTAATTAGTATAAGACATAAATTGATTTCCTATAATATTGTTAGCAAATTTAGCGACGTCGATAACACTGCTATCTTCATCAGATTAAAAAATTAAAAATCCGTACTACATTCTCATTATTGACAATACTTATGTTTCAAGACAGTTTGAAATAATATTAAAAAGTTTGAACTATTTATGGATGTTTTTTAAGCAAAAGCAATAGATAATTGATTTTAATTTTAAAATGTTTTACTATATATTCCTGTAAACGTTGTTAGATTCATTAATATGATTTTTAATATTTTTAGTCTGATGAAGATAACACTGTTATCGAAACGTCGCTAAGTTCGATAACAATATTACAAGATGTCCGATAATTACTTCCAGAATAACAAATAAATACGTGAATTATGTTTTTAAATAAAATTATAACGGAACCAGCTGATTTACTTCTGGATGGTTAAGGATGAGACATTTCTCTAAGCCAATAAACATAACATAATTGGCCGCGTTGATAGTAGATGCAATTCCATAGATGGAGTGAGCTACGGGAATACCTCGTCTTAATATTGAACTGTCTTCTATATCATCTAATCTAAAATACTTATAATGTTAAAGAAAAAAAAAATACGTATAAAAATAATGTGTCATATCTTATCGTTGTTACCATGTTAAACTATCGAATGTGAAAAAACATTTTTATATTCAGCACTTTTGGCCACTTTGCATTGGACAAGACTTGTATTACGGCAATTTTTTTAATTTTTAACAGCCTCAGAATTCCAAATAGAACTATAGTAAAGCCTCGAATATGCCCTATCTTTCATGAGTTTTTAGTAAAAACCTTCTTTTTTGTCTCTTGAAATATCCATCTTTTTCATATTCTCGATACTTTAACATGGTAATGATAACATGGTAACGTTTTTAGGTAATAAATAGTCTGACTCTCATACAAAGTAAGTACAATTAACAACAAATACAGATTTGTAATAATATTTTATTTTAACTTACAATAAACTCGCGTTATGCAACATCTGAACGATATCTTCAATGAGCAGTCCTTTATCTTCCGGTATATTTAACCAATAGTTAAATGCTCGTGATAATTTCGATCTCACATTCTTGCCAGGCACTTGTAAAATGTAAATAAATGGCTCCAAAAGTTTCTGTTAAAATCAAATAAAAATTCTATTCTTATTTAAATTACGACGGTTATTTATAAGTGGTAACAACACTGTCAGCTACATTGCCACATGGTATAACAGTGGCGTATATTCACTCCCATACTGGAGGAAAATTGTAGAATCAATTATAGTAGTTGGTGTAATGACACGGGAAAGTATAGAAAATGTGCAACACATGACTTGCACAATTATAATATAGGGTTATTTATTTTTAAAATTAAAAACTGTCATTGTACACCCGTCGTTTGTATAGGACATACTTGAAAATCCCATGTGCATTTGAATATTTCCTCGTGTCGCATGATACTGACCGTTTAGATAATACACAGCCTTAAAGTGATTGTCCATTCGTACACATAAATACAAATTTATATTGCTAATGATAATATGGCAAGCAAGTATCTTGGCTACCGATAAGAATAAATGTAAATAAGTAATTAATATGCATTGTTGGGATCGCAGAACTATATTTTGCAAATATTGCTGATGAACTGCGCAATGTATTAAATTCTTCCTCATATGATTTACCAGATTTAAGTAAAATAAAAGTGGCCCAAAATCTAAAATTTGAGTTAAAAGAGGCTACATATAATGAGATACGTGATATGATAAGTTCTATGGAACCAAACCAAAGCAGAGATGTATATGAAATTAGTGCTAGTCTCTGGAAAGCTGTTAAGGAACCACTCCTAATACCTCTGACTAAACGTATAAACATATGCATTAAATCTAATACTTATCCCGATGTATTCAAACTCTCATGCGTCATTCCTGTCCATAAAGGAGGAGGTAGAGACTTTATAGGTAATTACAGGTCGATCGCTCTAATCCCTGTTTTTCCAAAGTACTTGAAATCTACATAAAAACAAAGCTTTATGCGTTTTTTTGATGAAAATAGGCTGCTTTGCGTGGGCCAGTTTAGCTTTAGGAAAACTAAGTCAACTCCCATGGCTGTCACAGATTTAATTATGCATGTAAATGACGCTTTTAATGATAAATCATATGCAGCAGCCGTTTTCTGTGACTTCACAAAAGCCTTTGAATGCGTCCCGCACACATTACTAATAGCTAAGTTTAGAAAATATGGGTGCAATGAGGATTTTTTGGTCCTAATGTCATCATATTTGGGCGACAGATGTTAAAAATTCCGTTTGGAAAACAGTATGTCTGAATTGGCATTTTTGACACACAGGAATCTGTTTTAGGTCTACTTCTTTTCATAATTATTATAAATGATCTGTCCCTAAATATGGAGAACGTGGACACTATTTTGTATGCAGATGATGCCACACTTCTCAGAAATTGTACATCTGCTCAAGCATCGAAATAATTTCTACAAAACACCCAAAACAGGGCGAGCGAGTGGTTTGCCCAAAATGGACTTACACATTAAATGCAATAAAGACAACAGAAGTATTGTTCAGCTTATGTAATATGGATGATGACTCGAATCTTGATTGCGTAAGGTTTTTGGGTATTATGTTAAATCCGCATTTGACATGGGAGAAACATATAGATGTTTTAAGAAATAGATTGTCAAGGAGTGTTTACCAGATTCGCAATCTAACTAATAGTGTTGACATGAGTGTTCTAAAAATTGTGTATCATTCAAATTTTCATTCTGTGATGACTTACTGGCATGGGGACATGCACAACATATGGCTGAGATTTTTAGAATGCAGCACAAAGCAGTTAGATTAATCGCGGGTATTGGCTTTTAGAGAAAACTGAAATATATAAAAGGAAAATTCGATGGAGGGACATTATTAGCAAATAAAGATATCCATAGCCACAATACCCGGCAACTTCTAGGTCTATATATTCCATATTGTACACTAGAGAGAACCCAAAATGGGGTAAAGTACATAAGTTACAAATTATTTAACGCGTTGCCATTGCAAGTTAGAATCATGGAAATAAAAATCTTCTGCAGTACAATCAAGGCTTATCTCCTAGATAAGGCCTTTTATTCACTAAACGAATACTTGGCGGATTCGTTTGAGCAGCTTACAGATGACTGAGTGTATTTTGTATTTTATTTTAATTTTCTTTATTTGTATAAACTGAATTATTTACTTCAGATATATTTTTTATATAGATATATATATATATTACATATTTTTTTTAGCATGCTATTTTGCTTGACGAGTGTAAACATATGTTTGTATTTGGCACAATAAAGTTTTTCTTATCTTATACTGAGCTACTTAACAACATCGCCTGATAACCTCACTACTTCGAAAATTCACAATTTCCGATATGAACACTGCTCTGCTGAGCCTATCACAGATCGTCTAAAATCCCTACAGTCTAAATATCCGACTCGACGTGACG
>WYDF02285957.1:0-16681 GCA_009867245.2 Adranes taylori
TCAAATTTCAAATTGGTTTTCCTTTCTGTGACACACGCCTTTATGTAAAGCTTTTGTAACACTACGTCCTTTAATTTATAAAAACATTTACTTACTTTAATATTTTTAAATTCACAATGTCACGTCTGTAGAATAAATACTTCACACAGTGTTATTGTTAAAAGAACAATTTTATATTTATTACTTTTCTGTATCATCTCTTCATTCAGTAGATAATTTTAAACAGATTTAAAATATTTTAAATTAATGTAAGTGGAATACACAAAATGAATTCAATTATAACAAAAATGCAATCAAGAATACCTTGAACTGAATATTATGCTACTATTAATTTCAAAATGCGTGAAAAATCAATTTTTATCAGATTACGATGCATAATTTTTTATTTGACTAAGAAGAAAGATAGTATTATAGCGCTCTAGTGACTTCCTCGCCTAAATACGACTGTTCAGTTTTTTAGCCCACAATTATTATTAAATATGTTAATTACTATTTAAAATAAAATTAGTAGGTAGTTTACAATTTGTGTAACCAAAGCGTGTATGCGATTTTATTTGTGTACAATGAAATAAAATTTACGAAAACTACATTCTATTTGGAATAATCACGTCTAATTTGGGATAACCGCAACGATCAAATCAGCCATAGGTTACCAAGAGCAGCATACACAGTTACGAGAATAGCCAAGACAACTAATAAAAAAGCCACATTAAGCACTTACTATGCAATGTTTAACTCCAAACTTTCTTATGGAATAGAAATATGGGGTCACACAGCACATTTAAAAGAAGTTCTATTAGTACAAAAAACAGCGGTGAGAGTTATAGAAGGTAAGTCAGATAATATGTCACATAAGCCATTTTTCCAAAAATACAAAAAGCCATTTGAGAAGTACTCAGAAACAAAGGAGAATACGTAAAAAAGTATTCACCAGGATAATATCCGTAATAAGTCTATGGCTACGGCTACATAAATCTTGTTTATTGAAATCTTGTTATTCTTGCGGTCAACCTTTCTGCATAACCGACACATAAATATCTCCAAGCAGAACAAATTTGGCGCCATAACTAGCCCTAATTTCGAAAACGCTTGACACAGTAAGCTTGACCTTCATAGTTATAAAATTAAATTATCCCCAAACATGCTCTTTATTTTGTTTAAAGGTAGACTGGATAAGTTTTTCCTGAGACTCCAATTCCTATGCGATGAGTCAGCACTAAAACAAATTTTCCTGTCGGAACTTTGTCCAGCTAAGTTACCTATTGTTGTGTTTACGCTGACAATACAGTTTTCGGCATTGTTTTCTCATCAGGTTATTGCTCTCATGCGAACGTGTTTTTATGGGTTCGATGTTTATGCTTACTCTCACGAAGTTCTCGACTGACTTCCGTCACTATTGAAACTTCGTGAAGCTTAGAAAAATGATTTTTGTGGTAGCTCTTGCCAACCTATCTAGATTAGCGTACCCAATCAGAAGTCATTATCTTTGACTCTAGTCTTCATATTAGAACGTAGGGTTATACGTGTTGCAACAATAAAATCAATCGGACTTAAAATATTGATAAAACTATATATTCATCTTAATATTGCAACGTACGGAAAAATAATGGTTTGAATTAGAAGAGGGTTACGATTAGGTTCATTAATTATATTTCGTTAAATTTGAAATGCATTCGAATTATATTATATTTAATAGCTCGTAGAAGTTCTGAGATTTCAACGCACACGTGCTCAACAACTACTGCACCTGCATCCGGTTCGCCATCGCATGATTGTATGCAGTTGCATTAAGAGGCCCTAGGTAGCAAAGATTCAGGGAGGTCTACAAAAGATCATTTCGGGCGTTAGCTAGTGGCATTCAAAACCTGGCGCCTCCACCAAAATGTCGCGTCCCAATTAGGAAGGTAGCGAGGGGCTTTTTACAAATGATTAAAAGGTACCTGGAATTTAAACAAACGTGTTAGAGATTAAATCAAAGAAACTACTTTGGTTTAGTAAAATATAATGATTATCGAACTGTAATAGATTAACATGTTAGTATTTAACCAAAATAATGTAAATAGTTAGTATTTAAACAATAATTAGAGATGTTATGGTTACTTAAAACATTTAAGTCAAACTAAAGTAACAATTCTGATGCATATTGGATGAAATAAAATAAAATATTTAAATCTTTTGATCAGCCCTTGCACGAAATAATATTTAAGTAATAAAATCTCACATTCGTGTCACATTGCGCTGTCATCATGACTGACTCAAAGTTATATTTAAAATCGGAACATTGTAATAAAATTACTCGAATCGCGCTAATTTCTAGCCAAACTAATTTCTAGCCAACGCACGAAATGATCTTTTATAGAGATCTCAGATTGTTCGCTAGCTGGAGCCTCCTAATTCAGCTGCGTAAAATTATGACGAATCAGATACAGGTGCAGTCTTTATTGAAAATATGTGCCTAGAATTCTCAGAACTTCTACGAACTATTTAAATATAATATTATTCAAAGGCATTTTAAATTTAATGAAATATAATTTATGAATCTTCAAAGAGCAGTTCAATTTCTCGACTTAGGAAAGTTAGTTAGGCATCAGTTGAGAGTTTCATCAACCTCTCCTTTTTCTTGATTGGAAAATCTGCTATTTGCAAGTATTCCTCTTCGAATGGTTTTAAAATCCAATAATTTTTGAACTACGGTTTTGGCAAATACTTCTAGTAATCTGATTTTAGCTCTTGTACACATCTATTTAAAATTTCAGATACATCTATCTGGTTGGACGTTTTCAAAACAAGACTTTCAAAAATGATTTTTTTAACCATAGATTCAATTTTGTCTAACCCAATAAATAACGTTAATGAGCTATTTTAAAGACTTTAATAAATTATTTATATGGAGGAATATATCAAATAAAAATCCAAGAACCCATTTAGAGTCATCTAGTTTTGATAACAACTGGCAATGATGATCTTCAAACAAAAACTTATACCTCATGACAAAACTCAAACAGTCTAGTAAGGACTTTACCACAAGAAAGGCAACTCACTTCTGTACGAAGAAGCAACGTGGAATAAAGTATCATCATATTGTCACACAGAGCTGAAAAAATTCTTTTGTTCAAGAGGCTCGATTTTATGAAATTTGAAATTACTTTTAACTGCATCATCAAGTACAATTCAATTACTAAGGAAGATTCTTTGACTTTAGATGTTGACGGTGAATAGCAATGGCTCCAATTAGGACTTATTTATATGATATCAGTGCGAAGACCGGAGTAATACATAACATAGACTTGGTAAAATCGGTGCATAATCATAAACACTTGAACCATCTCTGCCGTTATCTTTAAAATAACAGGCAATAGCATTAAATATATCGTCACCTCTTGTCCAAAGGGTGACAGAGAAATAAGCTGTTTGCACTTTAGTTATCCCCTAAATCATGTATTAGACACATATCTCGATTATTATGTTGAGAGGGGAACGGTGGACACCAAGCATACATCAAATAGCATGTTTTATACGAGGTAGACTCAAATATTCAGCTATAGTCTGATTTTTGCCAATTTCAACAGTTCAATAACTAATACGGTAACTAATTAGCTTAAACGAATTTTTTTTGATTATTGTGAGATAACAGAATATACGATTCACACTCAATAATTTCTTAGTTGGAAAACGATTAAAAACCATGTTCCTTCTTTATATAATTGGGATGTTTCATTTATAAATGTCGTAAAATTGGAGAAGGATTCACACAACCATTTGGTAATACATCTCCATATACTGCACATTGTTCTTTAGGACAATTGTCATCTCCTATGTATTGTAATGATACACTGATACGTCGTAATTCGAATTCATGAGTGGAATACAGAATCGAAATCCCATCATCCCCGGTATATTATTTTTGTTGCCTTGTTTTTTCCCAGTACGCGACAACATGATGAGGCCTTTGTTATATACAATATAATGCGCCTGAGAATCACATGCTAATATGGTTTTGACATGCATTACGAACAAAAATAATGATGCAGTATGAACCAAATAATGATATGATGATGAAATAATGACGAACTACGAAGATAAAAGAATTGGAGCAATACCATACATACACACAGATGGTTAACAAAAAATCGTTCGTTCACATATGACATAATAATGAATATGAAACTAAAATAGATTGAATGTAAAATTATTAAATTATCAGGTCGTCCACCGCACAGTATGGATTTAGGAACGGCAGGTCAACTACTATCGATGCAATACAGCTGGTTGTAGACTTGGATAAAAAGGCAAAAGAAGACACCTGGTAAACGCGGAGCCTGTTGGTACTGATACTGCTGGACGTGAGAAACGCCTTTAACACTGTGAGATGGGACAAAATTGGTGGCAATCTATTTAACAGGCTTTCATATAATTTATGAAACTGCAGAGAGAGCATTTAAAACCAAAAGGCATAGTTGCGTCGTGCCACAGGGGTTACTTCTGGGACCTGTTCTCTGGAATAATTTGTATATGTGGGGCTCGTTTAGTAAGGAAAGCACTACTGAATATCGTCGTGGGGTCAGTGGCTCTCTATAGGGCACCTGTTTGGGCGGAGCATTGCATACAGCTAGTACAGCCGGAATCATAACAAAAACACAGACTCAGTCTTATCGGAATGACATTGGCATATAATACTGTGTCAACGGAGTTATTGTGAAATACATGGCGGACGTTGAGGTGTAAGTTGGCAATTATTTTATTAGAAATCTTGATTAAGGAACTGAAACACCTAACGTTCTTTTGATTTTATTCTGCGTAAATAATTTATTTCAATTCAAATTTCAGTTTGTCAACTATGCAACTAAATTGCATTTAATAACAAGATAACAATTAATTAACATCTATTTAAATGTTGCTTACAAGTTTTTATATTTACTTGCAGGTTGAGTCTAAATGTATCAGTGGAAAATAATGTTTATGCAAATATAATAAACCAGAACCGTACTATATTTTATTAATTAAATATTGCTTAGTCGTTATTTTATTTATCTTAGACTGGGAGAAAAATGGTGTTATATTACCCGTATTAACATTTATCTACGTCAAATAATTCTTAGCCAGTACCTGTGTTATTATTGCAAAATTCGTAAAAGCACTACAATTATTATTGCATATAAAATAAATTATTTGGTGATTAATAGAGTATTTGAAAATCAATCGTGTGTTCTTTGAATTGTGTTGTATTAATTCGTGGGCCGTGCTTGCTTTATTAAGATCCAATATTGGTTTTAATAAAGCAAGGGTTCCAATAACTATTGTTCAATTGTCAATTTTTATGTCATACTTTATAGGGTTTTAATAAATTTATAGTGAATGAATTTATAAAAACCTAAAGTATGTATTGTATTAAACCAGGCTCCAAAATGAAATACTGATTAAGACTTTCCCATCTTCCGGTAGAATTGGGTGTCTTTTAGCTAGTAGAATTTATTTATTCGTTAGAGCTCATTTCATGTCACAAATTTCAACGCGACAATACCAAAAGCCATCCATGGTACGCCAGTTATTACCTTTCTTTTTCTGTGTTCCCTTAAACAACCTATCGCGTACCCAAAGTTGAGAACACTGAAATAAGAAAATGCTTAAAAATTCGATTGTAAAGCTTAAAATCCATATACAATATCGTTACAAACAGTGGACGTATTTTGCCAATTTCAGCTCCATCATCAGTTGACCATGCTATGGTACTGCAGGGTATTGCAGGTTCCCTTGACTGTAAAGCAAATGCTATAGCGTATATCTTATCTGCAAGCTATCAGCTTACCATAATTTTAAAAGCATTCCATTAATTACCAGTTCCAGGCTGAAGAGGATGATAAATCCTACAGCCTCCTTCAAACAAACTCTCCAATCTCCCAACAATATACAATCCCAACAGGGAGTGGAGTTTTAGTTAGGTTAAAAATCCCACACTCTTGGATGCACGGGCATCCTTCGCCTTTTGAAGGTTTCTCCACTTCCTACGTAGAACAAAAAAATATTCTGAGCTGCGCTTCTAATAGGAATCTTTTTTAATGTGGGATCCGTGATCAAATTTTTAGCGTCAGAACGTGGTCCTGAGCTTAAATAATTGCCCATCCCTGCTTTAGAGGTAAACATATTTGCACACTGTTTTATTTTACGATACTTTAGATAATCGAAGGACAATTAATGCCGAGTAGTATACTGTAAACTTCTGCTTGAAATCATCAATGGAATCAGAAAAACAACTGACACTCGTAATATCGCATTATCTTTATTGACAATACCACCTCTCATACAGCAAGTGAAAAAGTTGAATACATATTTACGAAGAACAACAAATTAATATATTGTTGTCCGTATTTAAGTAATTCATCCGCATAACGACTTCTTTTTGTTCCCGAATGTCAAAGAAAACGCATGGACAGTAAATGCCAATATCCTACAGAGTTGTGAAAGTCTTCAAACACTATGTTTTTGAGATAAACCCTTAAGAATTGAAAAATGTTTCGAGGATTGGTTTGAAGCTATGTAGATGTGTACAGACCTTAAAATGTATATTTTGAAAAGGAATCAAACGATTTGTAAAGGATATATTGTAAATAAAATACTGTAAGGACCTAAATAGATATAGCATGTAGGAAAAACATCCAGCACAAGAAAAATCAGGTGCTGATCCACTAACATTTAATAAATGTAGAGTAATTTTGTTTCAAAAACTGGTCCGGGTTTTATACCTCTGACTTTTCAAAACTTTTCCTTTCAGGAAGCATACTTATTATCAGATTGTGCAAACAACGAAATTAAGTTTTATTTTTATTTCGAATGATTTCCTTTTTAACTCAACTAAAACATTTTATTGAACCTAATAAAATATTTGTTCGCTACACAAAAGTTTTGCAAATGTTTTGCGTAAGACTTACACAAGTGACCTTATCGTTGTACTTTATTAGAGTTAAAATTCGCCAAAAACAAAATAATAATATTTCGGGCATTAAATAATTAAAAATTTATAGCAGTATTCGGCAGAAGATAAGAACCTAATAAGCATCATAAAACGATATGAATGATAACTATTTATTTCAATTTTATCTTTATACATCCTATTATATTTATGTAGTACATATAGATGTTTGATAAAAAGATAAGAATACGAGCTAAACGCAGCCACGTTTCGCAATGGTTCAGTCTGATTTGAAATGAAGTTCAGTCTGATATGAAATTGCCGCAGATTTGCCGCGACCAGCGGCATGGCCTAATTGCCGCGGCTTTTTCGCGGCCAACAATATGGTCTAATTGCTGTGGCTTTGCCGCGGCAAAAACACATATGTATAAAAACACGTGCGTATTCGAATGCAACTTTGTTTCAAAATTTCTTAAAATTCCCATCTTCCCGTATTCTCGTCTTCCCGTATTTACGTTTTCCCGAGATAGACATATACCATCGCAGAATTTTCGGTAGGCCTTTTTAAGATATACAATTCCGTAGTATATTATTTTGATGTAGCTCATAAGGTTTAGCCAACGTTAGCGATGTAATCGCCCGAAAATAAGTTTTTTACAACTTGATTAAAAAACATAGACTTTTCTCTATTTTCTATAAACAGAATATAAATGTGTTCTACATACAAAATTTCCGGAAGAAATTCTCTAAACGATAGTGAAGACTATATCATCTGACAGACAGACGAGAACAGACAGACGAGAACAGCGACTTTATTTTATACTATACTAGCGGACCCGGAAAACGTTGTTTTGCCCCCCCCCCTCCACCTGGTCCCCATATTTCCCTACGGCGCGGACGCATTGCCATGGCCTGCGGCCACAGCTCCAGCGTGGTCAGCTCTACTGTTTGCATTGCCGCGCCTCTGGCGCAGCTAACTCTGCTATTCGCATTGCCGTATATCAATTTGCATGGCGATCGGTTGAACGGAGTAGAAGTTTATGTGCTACATCACCATCAAAGCGGTTCCAACAAAGTGGATAGCATAAACACCTTCTCCCTGGAAAATGCATATATGTGCCAACTCCACTGGACATGGCCTAAGTACCGCAGCAAGCGACATGGTCTAATTGTCTCGGCTTTGCTGCCAGTGACATATCTAATTGCCGCGGCTTCGCAACGGCCAGCAACATGATCCTACTGCCGCGACTTGACCGCTGCTAGTTACATGTCTAATTACCGCGGCTTTATTGCGTGCAGCGACATGGACTAATTGCCTCGGCTGTCCCTCGACCCGCTCTGCTATTGCCGCAACCTATTACCATGGCTTCTCCTCGACCAACTCTGCTACTGCCGCGGCCTGCTGCCGCGTGCTGCGGCGTCATCTAGTGGAGAGTTACAACAAAGTGGATAGCATATAAATATTCTTTGTACTGAAATAGCTATGTATATTAATTTTTATGGCGATCGTTTGAACGGTGTAATGGAGAAGTTGATGTGTTGCAGCGCTATCTAGTAGCGAGTTACAACAAAGTTGATAGCATAAAAGTATTCTTTGTTCTCAATTACCTATGTATATAAATTTTCATGGCGATCGGTTGAACGGTGTAGAAGTTGATGTACTGCAGCGCCATTTAGTGGCGAGTTACAACAATGTGGATAGCATAAAAATCTTCTCCCTGACAAAATACACAAATGTGCGAAATTTCATAATGAACGATTAAACCTTTCATAATGAATCGGTTCTCGAAGTGTATTAATCTCAAACATATATGAAACTAAGATAATTTGAAAGCGCAAATAGATCAACTTTTGTTTTATATAGTGTATACTAAAACTTTTACGAACCGACAAATGAAATAGAAGTGGTGGGTCTGTCTTATATTATATAATACATACTGTCAAGTATATAAATAAATAATCAGCTAAATTTGAGTGAAATATATTATTAATATGTATGTTATAGGTTACAGGGAAAAATTAATAATAAGTATTTGATCAAATTGCCGGCATTGACATCTTATAAGTAAGCTAGAATACTGCCAAGTAATTAATTAGTGGATGTCGTACGTAACTATTCAATGTTATGCATTTGCATATAGTAATTCAATAAAAGAATGGTTGCAATTTATGTTTTGCTTATATCTAGTGAAACAATAAAATTAAAATAAAATTTCAATTGATTAGCTAAAGTTGTAGGACTAGACATTCTTCATTTGTAAGCTAATTCTTATGGTTTTTCATAAAAGATAAAACACTTATTATTATCACCTTGAATTATTTTAGATTGACCGATCCATTGGCGTAATTTTCTTCACCAATGCCTATCATTTCCTCCATCTTGGGCAACTCTCATCCAGTTCGGCTCTATCATCGTCCCATCGTGTGGGTAGACATCTTCTGTTTCGAATTGTTTCTGAGCATATCCTTTATTCTATCATCTTCCCGGCCAATGCCCATCTCACAGTCTTGCAACATGGTTTATCTAGATACATTTCGAACCTTTGTATTCCAGACAATTGAATTTTTTTAGAAAATCAGAGTATTTTTTGATTTTCTATTTTAAAATTGCTTCAAAAACTTACCTAACTCTTTTCAAAATGTTCTCATCCCTTGAAGAGTTATTTTGGGGATGGGACTTGTAAGTCCCATCAGCACCTAGGAACACACTTTTTTTAATTTGTTTTGTTTTATTTTTCTTATTGAGCAATTGTTGCATTACATCATGATATTTTATGAAACAATTTTTTTTCATTAATGTCTACATAAATAAACATTACACGAAATACATTTTGAGTAAGGGCGGGATTCAATTGCCATTGATTGCAATGTTCGCTTCGTCTTCTTTCTTTGGTAAATACAGCGCAATGGGCACATTTGTTTCCCAATCTCACGTCATTACATACAATATATTGATATTTTCTGCATTTATTTGAGAGGATAACGTGCTTGATGATGAGCATCTTCTAGCAGTTGGACTGGCCCTAGGACTGAATCGCTCAGAAGACAATAAACGTTTATTTCTTCAGAGTTTATTTCGGTTCACATTCATTAGCCCCATTGCACCTCGTCGGTATTACAATAGTGAGACCTTCTCTTCAGGATTTCTTTTTTTGTAACCGACGTAGCAGTTTATAAAAGCAATGTCAATTATTCCAAAAATAATCTAGGCCACAATGTTCTTGAATATTGGTCGATGCAATAAGCTTGACGAAGCCTATCGGCCATATCTACTTCACCCATAAGTTTATAAAAATCGAGAATTATTGATGGACAAGCTAGGTTTTTTCGTGTGCGATCTTCTGAAGTCTATTAATTTCAGTTTTTGAAGTTGAATGCAAATTTGGGAACAAATACACAATTCTATTATCGCACCATTTAAAGAAAACAATGTCCATGATTTATACTCTATAGATAAAACTACCCTTTCTACATATTCTTATCATTCTTCGTGCCTTCTGGTAGCCTTTTTCTATTGTTTCTTATCGTTCCACATGCTAGGATTTGATCGATTTTTAGTCTCTCTAGCGTATCAACCGAAGTAAAGTAATTATCAAAATATATCTTTTTATGTTGACCCCAGTAACTTTCAGTTAGCGATAATACTACACGTTCGCCAAGTTCATACGATTCAAATGTATGTTCAGTTATCTCTTCTTTTCTTTGATATATATCAAATTTTTTACATGCGTTAGAAGTTCAATTGGGTTTCTCTCTGAGAAATATCTCAGCTCTCTGAGAAGCTGGCTAAAAGGGGTAACGAAGATGGCAAAATACGAAGGGAAGGTGATGCGAGGAGAGACGGAAAGAATTGTGAGGAAGGTATATGCATGTGCTTTGGAGGAGGTGGAGAGAGGAGAAAAAAGGAATAGATGGGTGATGGAGCGAAAGGGAGTGTATGAGAGATGACACGCGCTTAAGTGTTAACATCGTCAAATGAATGTAAATCATTTTGCAAACGAGTTGCATGGTTCTCGAAAAACTCAGATTGATGCGAGGGACTGAATGGATTGATAAGAATTTGCAGAATAAGTAGATGATTGTGAAGGAGTATGAGCAAACGATGATGGTGATGGCTCTTGAGCATATGGTGAACTGGATGATGCATTGATTGCATGCATTAATTGAGTGAATGTAATTGACTAAATGAATTAACGTAATTATGATACTTCCCCAACACAGCTTCAAAAATAATGTTGTTCATTAGTTGCTTCACAACAGAGCGAACTTTGTTATCAAATTTTTGTAATTTGGTTGCTATGTGTTGGGCAAAACTAAAACATTCATCCTTTGGAATATTAGATGCATTTAAGTACCTATATCATATGCAGCAGATATTCTTGAATCTTAATGTTGCATGTTGCACCCTTTTCTTTAGTTGTGATTTTTTTGGAGATACAAATAGTTTGCATTTGGAATTCGATGTCACTTGAATGGTTCAATTCGTCGCTGACCCGTCTTCCAAATCTGAACATCGTTATTTATAGATTCTGTACCCTTTGAAACGTCCACCTCTCGGTGTCGCTTAACACATCCTTATCAGCAGATGAATTACAAAAACACTTTTATTACAAAAAATTTTTATATGAAATATTGCGCAAATAAAATTTTGTTTCATTAAATGATATTCATTTTTATCTATTGATTTGTTTCAGTCTACTACAAAGGAATGGTTAGAAATTTCTAGTAAATTTGACCAGCAATGGAATGTTCCACATTGCCTAGGAGCAATCTATGGTAAACATGAAGTTCTACAGGCTCCAGTGAATACTTCAACTATAAATAATTTTTTTTTATCGTATTGGTAGATGGAAATTATACTTTTGTATTTGCGGATATAGGCTGCCAGAGCCGCATTTCAGATGGAGGTGCCTTCAAAAACAGTTTGTTATGGAAGAAAATAAAAGATAACAGTTTGGAATTTCCTGAACCTGCAGTTCTTCCGGGATAACAGAAGATTATACCCTATGTCATTCTAGGTGAGGACGCATTTGCACTGCATACGCATGTCATGAAACCATATGCAGGTTTACAAGCAAAGGTTCTTTAAAAAGAATTTTTAATTATAGACTGTCGAAAGCAAGAAGAGTGGTTGAAAATAATTTCGTCATTATATCAGCTGTTTTCAGAGTGTTAAGAACACCAATGCTACTAGAACCGAATAAGGCATCAATTGTTTTAACTACTCTATCCCTATATAATTTTCTATAACAAAGTACTGTTTCACGAAAAGTATACACTCCTAAAGGAACCCTGGACTATGTGGAGAATGGACAGATAATAGAAAGAAGTTGGCGCGAAGAAACCGCTACAAGCTAGTTATTTATTCGTCTAAAAAGAGTTCCGCGAAAGTCGGCTATGAATGCTCAAGACATTAGGGACGACATGGCAGCATATTTTATAAATAATGGAAGTGTGGTTTGGCAAAATGATTATGCATAGAAAATTATATTAATTGTATAATGATTAAATTAAAAAATATTTACAGTTCCAGTATTCACGGTTTTTCTTACTTTATTTTTATCAGAAATCTAAAACTTGGATATGCAAACCATTTGCTCACATAAACGTCCTTCTGCCCTAAAATTTATTGACTAAGGTTACATAAATGTGGAATAATAAAAATACCTTGTCCAGTTCCTGTTGTTTTTTTTTTTCATTTTGGCTCGATCTCTTCGGAATGAAGATAGTAAAGAAGACATTTAGTTTTGACAACTTTTGCGTCACTGTTCATTTCTATTGCAATTTGAAGCCATGCATCATGTTTTTTATTCCGGAAATGATAATTTTTATTACTACAATCCCATAATTCAGGCATTTGTTCATATAAATTTACCATACATAATATTTTCTCGTGGTCCCAGCCGCTCATTATAACGAAAATATATGTACTTTCTAGTTAGTCGTTCGGCGCGCACAATGCGAAGTGTCAACTGCAAATAATCACGTTCAAACCGAACATGTATCGGCGCGCAAATTTCTTTGATGTACCGACATCGAGCTTAACATATTTGGTTCTGCGCCAAAATGCGAAACTTAGCTCGTTCGTGCATAGCATACCGTCCTAATTAGATGTGTTTGCTGATATTTGTAACGTCCTCAAGCGTTTTGCGCTGCAGTCTGGACGCAACTTAAGGTTATATCGAGAACGCTTTCAAGATAGGGGTTCCTTGGTACGTATCCTTGGTTCATTGGTTCACGTAAACGCAACGAATATGCGCTGCACAAGCGGAACGCAAATACGTTGCGTTTGTATGCATTGTTCGGCACGTTCAAATGCAGTAGATTATCCATCAGTGTCGTCTGCTTGTTGTAGATAGCAGATATGAATCCCGTGCAAAGACTTAATTTACTTGAAGCAGAAGAAGATGAGTTAATTTTATGTTATTTAGCGACTAGATCGAAAATAAGAAAGGTAAAAAGTGCAGTTTACTCTAATAGGAAGGAAGAAGGATGCTTCCTTCCTTTTGATTGAGCACCATCTCTGGGAAAATGTGGAATTCACAGTTTAAAAATTATTTTCGCCTCAGTGAAAATCAGTTCAATGAAGTGCTGTCCTATATATTGAATGACATCAAAAAATTACCTACAAATGCTGTTCATCACCAAAAGAAAAATTGGCTATGACATTAAGACGAGAAAAATTAATTTCGTTGTGTAATTTTTTATATTTTTCTTTAATTTTAATACAAATAGTTCAAAACAATACAAAAATGCAAAATATAGTTCATAACAAATTAGTATTATGTGATATTACAAAACCGTAAAATTGATGTCTCTATAACATTCAGAACAGAATTGTCTGCTTCGCCAAAACTATATTCTGACTGCATTCGGGTAGTCTGGGATCGCGAGTGTAACTCTAACTCCAGATTTGTAATGCATTCACATACTTTTATTTTTTCCTTGGCAATAATGCCAGGAGGAAATGTCTTTACAGTGGCTGCCATGCTGAGAGAAAAACTATTAATCGGGTCATTTGACTCCGATACTAATTGCTAATGTTCTTGGGATCTGTTTTCTAACATTTCAATTATTTTCTCAGTGTGACAGATTTATTTTTCTTGAATTTTTCATTTCAACTGTCGAAGTAGATGCGATGTCATCAACAATTTGATTGTCTTCTGGACTACTTGGTGAACTGGCGTGGTGGCACGGGCCTAGAGTTTCGGTATCAACTGTAGTTATCGATTCTTGCGTTGAGATTTCATTGGACTGTCATTTGTTATTATATTTCTTTCTGAGAAAGAGCCATCTAAGAAAGACAACATTCCATCATAAGCCCAGGACTCGAATGTTTATCGAGCGCTACCAGTGCCGAGTCTTTGCTCCTTTTTTTTTCTTATTATACAAGTCACGAAGACTACGCCAACGTATTTTACTTTCGCCTTCTGACATTAAAAACAAAAATTTTCAGGTATCTTGCTACTGGAGAAAGATCCAGGTCACTTTCTTTCAGTTTTCGTGTATCACACAGCTATATAAGTAAACTGATAAGACATACTTTAAAAATAATGTATTCGAAATTGGTTGGAATATTTATCCCAAGTATTAATGAATATATTTTAAAGAAGCACCTATCAAATTTCAAGTCCGATGGAATTTTCCGAATTATTGTGGAGCAATTGATGGGAAACATATCAGGATAAAATGCCCTATAAATTCAGGCTCTCTACATTACAATTACAAATATTGTTCCTCAATCATACTCTTACCTATTATGGACGCTGATTACAAATTTATGTATATAGACGTCGGATTATATGGTAAAGAAGGGGACAGTGCCATATTTATGAAGTCAAAAACCAGTAAAACAATTTACTCGGGAAATTTACTTTCCCTTTCCTCCAAACCAAACACTTTGTTGGTGACGAAGCATATCGATTAACTACTCATTTGCTGATACCATATCCTCAGAATCAAAGCCGGGAAGATGTGACTAAAAGAATATTGAACTATCGCTTGAGTAGAGCAAGGAGAACAAGTGAGAATGAGTTTGCCTTATTATGTCAAAAGTTTAGAATATTCTATACTTCAATTGCTACTGCTCCTGAGACAACATATTTAGTAATTGCCGTATCTTGCTGCCTTCACAACTTACTTTTAAGAGATAAGCCGAATATTGCTGAAAACGATGTTGCTAATTCGGTGCGTAAATTCACAGAAACACGAAGCATATTTCCTCTGCCTGCCAGTGGAGGAAATGGTTGTTTGGCAATTGATGTTAGAAAAGAATGCGCGGCCACTCCTATCAGCGACAAATTGAAAACACTTCAATCTAAATATCCACTTAGACACTCACAAGAAAACAACCCAATAGCCTACAACACTCTGAGGTCAACTTGGAAAGTCCAAAAGTGGCGCCGTAAACCACCAAGAACGTTTCCCCCACCCACCTGCTAGAATTATTCTGTCAATGCCAGAGCCTTCCGAAGACCTCCAGGAAATCCTCGAGGCAATACCATTGTTCTTTCGTTAAGGGGCACAACTTGAAGAAAACATGAAAGAAAAAAAACAGAAAAACATAAAAACCTCGAAAAAGGAAATAAAACATAAAAGCAAAAACAAATAAAGATCACCAATATCTCCTGCTGCACAAAAGGACCCTAAGGCAACAAAATGTCGCTTGCACTCCAGTGCAAGCTGGATAACATCAGGGTCAACAGGCAATTACTTGCACTACCAAGTAAGTATTACTAGAAGATTCATAAGTTCACTCTAGGAACTCAGGTAACATCATGTAACCAAATTTCCTAATCTGTTGACCACGCTATGGCCAAGGTTTTTCTGCGGGTTTCCCTTGGCTGTAAAGCAAATGCTATAGCGTAATTTTCCTGCAAGCTATCAACTTACCAACACTATCTATAATTTACCAACTCAACACCACTCCCAGGCTGAAGAGGATGACAAAGCCTCATATAATAAATTCACCAACCTCCTAATGTTTACAATCCCAACAGGGAGTGGAGTTTTAGTTACGCTAAAAATCCCACACTGTTGGATACATGGGCATCCTTCGCCTTTTGAAGGTTTCTCCACTTCCTACGTAAAACAAGAAAAAAAGGAAAGAATTTCAAAATTATTTCCATAGTGTTCAGGGAAGAGTAACTTAATCAATATTTATCCATATATTTTCTTTCATTATTACATTTTTGTAATCTGTACTACCAAGGTTGTACAGAGATTCGTTGATTTTCACCATTTCTATTAATATTTCATCCAGTTTCTTTGTAAACTTGAATAGATTTTTTGGCATTCTGACTAAAATAAAAGACTAAATAAAAGAACACTACGATAAAGAAATAATATGGTATAAAAGAACACTAGTAATACGAACTTCACCAAATTGCACAACACAAACGTCCGACTGTTATATGCAGAAGTTGCTCACTGACCAAACAAATGTTATACGCAGCGGTCATTCGGCATACGTTGCAGTTATCCGCACTCAACAACCCAACCGGCTTGTTTTCAAGGTATTCAAAAATTGCGTACAAACGCAGCGTTCACAAGTTGCGTTTCTACATACCAAGGAATCCCTACCTTCAGATCCTTGATATTTTACATGTAATATATCTACCATATGTATCTTAAAGGTTTGTAGACTTGATTAAAGAAGCATTGATTGAAACTTTTGGAAATGCTTAAAGCAGGGATATCCAACCCGTTTGACCCTTTGGGCCATATAAAATTTTGCCAAAAAAAAATTGGGCCACATAAACAAGTATATTTTTT